>JAMXBD010001933.1:0-266590 GCA_024138025.1 Combretum micranthum
GTGATGTGCGAGAGAGAGAATGGGAGAGGTGGGAGTGCAGGGCGAGGGTTATATAGGGGGAAGATGAGGCGAATTTCGGCCTCATAAAATAGAGGCGAATTTTCGCCTCATCCTTGTGAGTATGAGGGCGAATTTCGCCTCATCCTAGTCAGCTGATGAGGCGAAATTCGCCGCTGACTAGGCTACTGAGGCGAATTTCGCCTCATCGTCCTAGTCAGCGGGAATTTCGCCTCATCAGCTGAGTAGGATGAGGCGAAATTCGCCTCTTTTGTTTAAGTGAGGCGAATTTCGCCTCAGATACTTTAAGAGGCGAAATTCGCTCTTAATTTTCGCTCCCCTCCTACCTACTTTTCTACTAGTGTAGTAATTTTTCCCTATTTCATTATTTTTATAGTTATATTAGGAAAAATTTAAGGTGAACTTCGACTTTCAATACCCAATAAAGTCCTTGTTATTTGAAAGACCCTTTCAACTTTATACGTAAAAACACCATGTCATAGGACCCATATTTCCCATTAAATAACAAGGTTTATAAGCAAAAATTTAACAAGAAAAAGGAAAAAGAGGTTTTTTCTTTCATTTTTATATTATATATTTTTTTTCATTAAGATTTAGTCCTTACAATAGAGGTCTTAATTTAGAAAGTTGGATGGAGCTAGGGAATTTAATGAGTCAAAACAATTTGTCAGCTATTTAAGTTTGGTTCAATGCTAACTTGAATTTGACTTAAGAATAATTGAGCTAAGATTGAGTTCAAGTTACTTGAATAATTTATAAACTCAAACCTGAGTTTCATAATATTTAGCTTGACATGATTTATTTGGAAGCCTAATCGAGTTTTTTTTTTTTCCATAGCTTAATCAAGTTTATGCCTATATTAACTTCTCTTTTTATCACATTATTAAATAACTAAATTGAAATGTATTAAGATCTACATATTTACACACCAACAATTCATAATATGTGTATGAGATAAATTAGGCTAGAAGGTATCAATATTTGGGGTTATTTTATTTAAGATATCAATGTTTCAAATGACTAAAAAGAGGAATCAATGTTTTGTAAAGTGAATCAAATGATGTATCCATATTTTGTAAAATTTATTTAAGGTATCAATATTTAGATTAATTTTCAATTAAGTTTCCTTAATTTTCATTAATGGTCAAATATTAATACCTTATTTGAATCAATTTGCAAAATATTGATACCTTTTTTTAACCACTTAAAATGTTGATATTAAATGAATTAATCTCGAAACATTAATTTCTCTTTTTAGCCACTTGAAATGTTGGTGCTTTAAATCAACTCATTCCTAAATGTTGATACTTTTCTATGTAATTTACCCTATATAAATATATATGCAAATATACAAACATATAATCTATGTATTTGTTTTATACATGTATAATACATAGTCAAAGGGATTATGCATTAATCTATATGTTATATACATACACATATAAATGTATAATTTATTCATTTTTATATACAAAATGTATAACATAGAGATTCTAGATTCATAGTCTATAAGTTATGTATATGCACTTTTGTAAATATTTGTTACACATTATATGATATGTATTTGTAAATTATGTATAAGATATAAATAAATCAATTATATTTACATCTATGTAAATGATAAGTCATAATTCATTTATTTCATAAAATGAGTATGTTATATATAGTATGTGCACATTATACAATATAAATTATATGTATAGCATACTATATAAATATATATATATATATAGGTAAATGCAAAATTTCGCACATGAACTTTGCATAAAAAATTCAATTTAATACATAAATTTTGAAATAATCGATAGCCCTAATGGACTAAAGAAAGCATAACAAAGCCCAATAATGCACAAATTGGAACTTAGTGCTACTTAAACTTGCTAAGAAAGGTTAAAATGTCCATGATAAATTTAAAGAACCCTATACTAAGCCTACCAATCCAAAACTCTTCAAAGATTTTCAATTTATGTTTAATTATTTAAATCCTGTTAGCCATCCAATAATTAGCCTTAAGAATAAATTAGTTTATTTGGAGCTTGGCCCAAAAATTATATTATATAAATTTCTTCATCTATAATATGTTAAATCATGTTTCATCTATGTTGTTTGCTGTTAATTTGCTTTTGCTAGGAATCCTGAGGAGTCTAGCTACATGGTAAGGGCATGAAATGGAAGGTTTAGGGATGTAAAATAAGCTAGAACAAAATGGCAGTTGAGTATATACAGTTAAATAGTGTTGGGACCTAATCAAATGACTGTGTTAATGGAGTTCTCAGTTCTGAACTGAAGACAATCGCTCGATATATCAATTTGTTACTGCATATTTTGTAAAATAGAATTCTACCTTTTGCTGAATCCTCTGCTGTTCAATCTCTTTAGATCTGGCTTTGTCTCTCATAAAAAATGATCACCAATTACATTTATTAAACAAACAGCATGTCTTTTTCTAGGTTTTCCTCACCTTTGCCGACTGCTTTCTCCCTATGATTTATATGTTCACGATTTACTCTAGTTTGCAATCTAAATTACACGTGATTTTTTTAAAATAATTTTGCAGAAGTCTGATGGACAGCATCCCACGAAGACCTCAAAGCCAATCGGTGTTGTATATATTTTGAAAATTTTACTCGCATTCGTCTTGATTTATTCTTGGTGCTGTCTTTACACATAGTACATCCATCTTGCTCATTTTCATAGTGAATTTATGGTGTTGCTAAAACTAGATGAAATTGAATAGAGATATTAAACCTTTAAAAAAATATATATAGAGATTATAAAAAAGTAGTCTATATTTAATGGTCTTCTTTTATTTAAAGATTCAATATATTAATTTTTTGTTCTTGATGCTATCTTTACACATAGTACATCCATCTTGCTCATGTTTCATAGTGAATTTATGGTATTGCGAAAACTAGATGAAATTGAATAGAGATATTAAACCTTTATAAAAAAATATATATATAGAGATTATAAAAAAGTAGTCTATATTTTAATGGTCTTCTTTTATTTAAAGATTCAATATATTAATTTTTTGTTATTTTCTTCATCATGTTTTAGGTTGCATTCTATTTATGTTTGTGCATTAAGTTGTCAATGTAAAAATGCTAGCCGTAATTGGACATTAAAAAACATTAAAACTGGACAAGACATACCTTTCTAGTCTCACTAATAACAATTTTACTAAAAAATCATGCTTGGATCAAATCCAACGCTTTAGTATTCTCAAAATTCAATAATTACAAAGTTAATTTAAGTCTGGTTTAAATTTTAACCAAATAGCAGCTCTTCTTACTAACAAACATTATTAAATATTTTTTATTTTTTATATTTTTTTTCACATAGATTTGAAATAGCTATGGTAATAGTGTGTTGTACACAGAATTGTAATTTGAGTTAGAAGTTGTGCTAATCTTGTGTTTGCTGATATGATTGACGATAACCACTAACCTACATAAAATATAGATTTTTTTTTTTTTGAATGACATGGACATGGGTTCTTAATTTCTTTTCTTTTAGATGCATTGCAAAGAAACTTTTTAAGAATTGTGTACACTTTTGAAAAAGCTAAACTCGGATTCGCTAAAATATATTTGGTTTGTAACATTGTGATGTGGATAAACGAATCAATAAATAACACTACAGCTGAGGCACAGCTATACAAGTGCTGAAACATATAAAAGTATGAAAGGTGGAATGTCAGGGAATTTATTTTCTAATTCTTACAAGGGGAAAAAAAATTCATATTCTTTTAAAAATATAAAAAACTACAGTTTATTTCTGTAGAATTTCAAGCATGATAAAATTATTATATAACCATTCTCTTTTGTATTGAGTCCCTTTTGCAATCCAACCTTTGAGAAGGATACTATAATAAAATAGCATTCATCATAGAAAGATAAGAGAAATATATAGGGACAATAAATTTAGTGGAAAACTTGCTCCCACAGTTAATTTTTGGTAACAATTCAATTTTTTTGTAAGTACCTATTATAGCAATTATTTTGATATTATAATGGTAGCTTTTCCATCGAGACACTTTCCAAAATTTGTAATATAAAATGCCATTACAAAATATACCTTTCTATAATAGCACAAACAGTTTCAAATCACACTATTAGTGGATGGTGCTTCAAAATTGATAGGCATACAACAGTAGCAATGAGCAATTCTTAAGGGTTAGAATAATAAGTCTTACAATATTTCCCTAATAAAGAAGCTATTACTAATATAATAAGAAATTTGCTGCTTGGTTACCTATAAGAAAAATTTATCATCTCATTGTATTTTTTAATGAGATCAATTTCACCAGTTATTTTTCATCTCTGATTTATATCCAACCGTGACTATACTATTAAAATACTTAATATATCTCTTATTATATTTATTTTAATGGTTAGAAGCTTCTCATACCTGTATATTAAAAATAGAAATTTACTATCATATAGGGAGTTTTATTATTTTCTCTAAGGGACTATCTAATCAACCATTTAACTATTAAAGTAAATATAATAATTGGAATATTAACTATTTTAGTGGTTCAATCATAGTTGAATTTGGTATAAGCCATTGATTAGTCGATAGAACCGGTCCTGTCAAAATTAATGACAAGATATAGAATTTTCCTATCATTCGACAACTACAAGAATTTATTGGTAAATCACTACTAATTGATCTTTGTGGTTCTACTTGGTTATAGCAATTTTTTTTTTCTATTTCATTAATTTTTATTGTTATATTAGGAAAAATTTAAGATGAGCTTCGATTTTCAATACCGCATAAAGTCCTTGTTATTTAAAAGACTTTTTCAACTTGACAATTAAAAGCACCATGTCATAGAAGCCATACTTCCCATTAAGTAACAAGGTTTATAAGCAAAAATTTAACAATAAAAAAAGCAAAAGAGACTTTTTTTTTTCATTTTTATATTATATTTTATCTTCAATAAGATTTAGTCCTTACAATAGAGGTCTTAATTTGGAAAGTTAGATGAACCTATGGACGTTAATGAGACAAACCTATTTGTGAGCTATTTAAGTTTGCTTCAATGCTAACTTAAATTTGAATTGAGAATAGTTGAGGTAAGATTAAGTTCAAGTTACTTTAATAATTTATGAACCCAAACTTGAGTTTCTTAATATTTAGCTTGACATGATTTATTCGGCAGCCTAATTGAGTTTATGCCTATATGAACTTTTCTTTTTGTCGCATTATTAAACAACTAAATTGAAATGTTTTAAGATCTACATATTTGTGCACAAACAATTCATAATATATTTATAGGGTAAATTATGTTAGAAGATTAACATTGGGAGTAAGTTCATTTAAGATATCAACGTTTCAAGTGACTAAAAAGAGGAATCAACATTTTGCAAAGTAAATCAAATGATGTATTAATATTTTGTAAAGTTTATTTAAGGTATAAACGTTTGAATTAATTTTTAATTAACTTTCCTTAATTTTCATTAATGGTAAAATATTAATGCCTTATTTGAATCAATTTGTAAAATGTTGATAGCTTTTTTTAACTACTTGAAATGTTGGTACTTTAAATGAATTCACACCCAAATGTTGATACCTTTCTATGTAATTTACTTTATATGAATATGTATACAAATATACAAACATATAATATATATATATATATATTTTGCTTATATATGTACAATATATAGTTATAGATAGGGGTGAGCAGGTACTGGGTGGGTAAGGTATGAAGCATTATCGTACTTTACCCTGTAAGGTACATGGCATTAAATTTAATACCCGGAACCTACTATGTGGCTCCTTATTCCCACCCTGTACCTTGTACTCTATAAAATCTATAGGGTATAGGGTATTCTATGGAACTTGTAATTTTTTCTAACAAAATATCTATTTTTTTCTTTCTTTTTAAAACATCAAGTATATAGTTTTTTATATATTTTATATATAATAAAACTATCTTATTTGTATACATTCAATATAACAATATATAAAAGAAATTTAAAAAGTAATTTGTCAATATCAAAATTCTATATTATATAGAATCTATTTATGTGAATATTGTAACCTACAACAAATACTTATGGAATTTATTTACGTGATATTAAACAAAATTATAACACTTGTACAAAATTCTAAAATTAAAAACTTTGAAACTACTTCTCTATATTAATTAGTATTATAATATAAACAATATCTCTATATAATTTGAGATTTCAAGTACGTATACAACTATAGTTGTTTTTTAAAATAAAAATAACAAGTCATTCTAAAATAGAGTAGTACAAATCCTTTGATAATAAAACTTTTTGAAATGTAGTGTACAAATAATAATCTTGAATATAAGTGGTTGCAAAATAAAATATAGAATATCATTATTTATTATATATTAATATTATTATATAATATTTAATAAGGTGGATACATGATACCCTAGAACATGTATCTTGTACAACATAATACAGGTTTCAAGATGGTGCAAGGTCTGAAGTCCTCATACCTGTACCCTAACCTATGAAAATAGGTTCTAAAAAATTGATATTTGTATCCTACCCTATCCTGTAACCCTTAATACCCACCTAGACCTAACCTGATCTAGTAGGATCTGGGTGCTCACCTTTTGTTAAAGGGATTGTGCATTAATCCATATGTTATATACACACATATAAATGTATAATTATTCATTATGTATAAGATATAAATAAATCAATTATATTTACATATACATAAATGATAAGTCATAATTCATTTATTTCATAAAATGAGTATGTTATATATGTATGTGCACATTATACAATATAAATTATATGTATAGCTAATATATAAATAAATATATAGATAAATGAAAAATTTACAGATGAGCTTTACATAAAAAATTCAATTTAATACATAATCTTTGAAATAATCAATGCCATAATGAACTAAAGAAAGCATAACAAAGCCAACAATGCACATATTGGAATAGTGCTACTCAAACTTGCCGAGAAAGGTCAAAATGTCCATGATAATTTTAACGAACCTTATACTAATTCCACCAATCCAAAACTCATTAAAGGTTTTCAATTTATGTTTAATTATTTGAATCTTGTTAGTCATCCAGTAATTAACATTAAGAACAAATTAGTTTATTTTGAGCTTGGCCCAAAAACTATATTATATAAATTTCTTCATCTATAATATGTTATATATAATTCATATTTTGTAAATATTTGTATGTTATATATATATATATATGTATTATACATAATCTATGCAGTCTACAAATGCTTTTTATATATATTCTCTATGTGTTGAGATAAATATTTATATGATATGTTGTTCATGTAATCTATATTGTATGACACATGTGTATATGTTTATATATAACATACATATTATGTACTTATAATCTATGGAGTATTTATATGTATAAAGATATATAAATTATGTATTTATAACCTATAGTTTATATTATTATTAATATAATAAATATTTGGATACATGATATATGATCAATATATTATGTCTATGTGTATATGAAATAACCTGAAAAATAAATAATATATAATAAAAGGCAGAGTGGGAAGCTAACTTAAAGAAAGAGGGTAGTTTTATAATTAGCTTTTCAAGTTTAAAAGATACGTTGGTTAAACCCAACATATAAATTTTTGCCTGGGATGGTAACCGCCCTTTTCTTACCTATTTTGTAATAACAACAGTATAAACATATTTCTCCTCTCCAAACATAAGTGTTGATTCTTAGGAAACTGTTGGAGGATCACAGTTAAATAAAGTTACCCTCACATTAGTATGTTTCGGCAAGCAAATGCATAAGTAACAAAATCGATATGGTTATCGTTTTGATATTAATGTTTTTGCAGAGAAAGGACAAATATTAAAGAATACTTTAGAGAAACCTAAGGACATCATGGATTGGGGAATTTGATAAGTGGGTTACAAGGATCAATAACAAGGTATTGTATCTTTCTCACTTAAAGTATGATATAAGGTATGTATTTAGGAAACAATGGAATAATTTTCATGCACTTGATGTGGAAACATTTTATAACAATATAAGGAGGCGTGATGATGTTTTAAGTTCATTGTTAGGTTTGAAAATGCATTTGAAAAGTGTTAAAAACTAAGTTAAGTTTGAAATCTCGAAGAATGCGTTGAAAAATTTGAGCATAACAAGGCTTGTATCTACACATGTGGAAGCGTAAGCTATAATAATAAAGAGATAAGGAAGAATAAGATTATAATATGGTATAACAAGGAGTTTCGTTCGCCCTCTAATTTTTACAGTCCACAATTGCCTCACTCAAGATAGACTTCACACATTTCATTTACAAACAATTGCCTCACAAAGAGGACTTAACAAATGCCTCATCAAGAGGACTTCAATAATGCTTACACGCATGCAGGACTTTAAAAAAATGCCTTAACACATAAGGACTTCACTTATTGCCTTAAAAAAAAAGATGATTTCACTAAAACACTTACAAACATATGTGTGAATAGTACCTTACAATATTAGCTCACTAATCTCACAATAGCACTATTCACTCATAAAAACACAACTACAAAATGAGAGAGTATTTTTACATAGTCTCATCCTATTAAACTCTCTTACATAAAAGCACCCAAACCACTCTATTTATAATCTCTCAACACAAGCTAGCCGTTGCCTCTCAAAACAATCCTAACAATCGGATCAGAAATGTTTAATGATTATTTTTTTGGCCATAATGACGAGCTGGTGCAATTCCCCACTAGTTAGATGGTATTCCTCACTAGGTAGCTGGTCCAAGTTGAGCCCTGAGTCTTCCCCTTGATCAATTCTAATCGTTTTTTTTTTTTTGTGTTTTTCCTGTTTGGACCTATAAGATGGTATACTCTTGACAGCTTCAACATGTTTTCATATTTCAATAATAACTTTCTTATCTAACTTTGTTTGAGGTGATTCAAGATGCTACATAAACTTTAAAAAGAGCTCTACAACTTTTATGCTTTGAACTTTGAGAGATTCTAAAAGAATCAAGGCCTAAAACATAATTGAAGCCACCTGCAACACTAGAACAATAATACAACCAAAACAAAGCCTAAACATATCGCAAACAAGGTTTTTCTTATTAGATGTAACTTAACTAAGTTGTGGAGCATTTGTGCAATATATTTGCTCATCAAAACAAGATTATAACCTCTATATAGCTCAATAGAATGGACGAATAAAATGTTCTCTAGAAGTGCAC
The DNA here is from genome assembly GCA_024138025.1 of Combretum micranthum. NCBI lineage: Eukaryota > Viridiplantae > Streptophyta > Magnoliopsida > Myrtales > Combretaceae > Combretum > Combretum micranthum. Next base: position 9,231 of record JAMXBD010001933.1, read on the forward strand.
GATTGAAACACAAGGCTATGTTAGAGCCGTATAGCCTCTCAGATGGAGGAAAAAAAAAGAAGTTTTCAGAAGTATGCGACTGGAATATAACCCGTGTTTCAAGTCATGTACCTCTCTGAGTGTGGAAGTTGCAAATTTCAAGATGACACAACACATACACGGCTAAGTAATCTGCCATGTGTTCTTCTTTGTAAATTTTTGAAACTTTGCCTAGAAAAGAACATGAGGAGAAACACAAGATTGTGTTTCCCCCATGTATTACCCATATATCTCCTCGTTGATCTTTTTATGACCTATTTTCTCTATTAAAGTAACACCTAACCTTATACCCACTTGTATACTAGTTTATGCATGTTATAATACCATAAAATCTTCTCTTTTCTAGCCTCAAATTAAAAAATGACTAGATTCATTAAACAGTTTTCTTCAAAATTTAAGTATACTTTAAGACTTTGGGAACTATGTTATAACGATGTAGACTAAGAGCGATAGGAATATAATAAGAGTTTAAGTAAGACAAATAGAATATTCTAAACAATTTAATTGTGTGTAATTTGAGTAATGGATACTAGTTTGGAGTGGAGCTATTTCCAGGTACGTGTATACTATATGTGTGCTTGTTTAGGTTAGAAACTAAAATTGACTTAACAATTATTCAACTTTAATGATGTGTGTATTGTTTGTGTGTGGCTACTGGTAATAGGTAAAAAGTATCTATGCTATTATCACAGTAATATGATGATCTAATGTAGTGTTGTCTAGAAATGGAGTTGCACATGGAAATGATCTGGGTCGATCTAGGATTTGTCGGCGTCGTAGTTGTTAGGGAGTACCAAATAATTTATATATATATGTAAATATTTATGCGTGTCTTGAGATATTGAGTTATCCCTTTGTTGGATGTTGGACTAAACGATACATATAATTAAATGGTTGTGCGTTGCATTTATATAATGATGATGCATGTGTATTTGTCATTGTTTGTACATGTACATGTGTTTGATAGTACACCGTATTGGCTTCGATTCATCTTTTATCCTTTTCAGGTACAAATGGAACTCCTATGGCTTTTGACTTGTCTAGATATGACGTTATCGTGGACTATGGGGAGGATATTAATGGCAAGGATTACCTTGCAGACATTTAGACATAACTTGTTAAATTATAGGAGAGAGACTCCTATCATATTATGTGGTTGTTATTCTTATATTAAGTTCATGTGTTAGAGCATGAACCCACTGATTGGCTTGTATATGTGTATAATTAGATGGACTTTATGAGCTATCCCTTACTATTGATGTGTAGGAAGTATGAATGATTATAGAGAAGTACTTCTGTTGTGACTATGGATTTGGAATATTAATATGTGTGCTGGTGATATTAAATGGCATATGTTGTGGGTATTAGTAGGTTTCAAGCCTTTACATGTCCATATATTATATGAACACATGGCGGGTTGTAAGTACTTTTGCGTTTAGGGCGCTATAGTACACACAACACATATATGTAATTTATTTTGCTAAATTTAATATGTTTTTTTTTTTTTTATGTATGTTTTATGCATAGAAAAAGGTTTTATTATGTTATCACATTTTTGTTCCTCTTGAAAGGGAATAATGTGATGGGCCTTTGAAAAGATAAAAGAAAGAAATGAATAAGTGTAAGGATATACTATGGAGGGAGTAATCTAACTCATAATTTTTTATATTAATCCAAAAGACAATATTTTAAAGGCTTAAAAGGCGGAAATCGAATGGAAAAAGTCTGAATGGTGAGAACCACCTAATTAAATTATGTATATAAATATACATATATATCTACATCTACCTATATAATAATGCTAAGTTTGTCTATGGATTCTTCCAGAGCGTTGTAAAAATTAGCCAATCATGGTGAAGTCCTAGGATGGAGCAGGAATAAATTAATTGCTCATTCCATACATGTCGGAAGTCTGTGGAGGATAAACTTATTAAATACAGTCGTCCGAACTGGACGAGTCGATTGGTTTAAATGGCTTTTCATGATTTCATTAGCATTTTTTTTTTTTTTTTTTAAAGATCACCGCATTTATTCAACTTCACAAAGCTTTTCCATTTTCTTTAGTTGCCACCATCATGTGGACCAAAGGGATGAGGATGAATGATCTACATTTTTCTTCGGTATAAAGAGGCACACACATGTTAAATGATGCAAATCGATTGCAATTTGTAAAATACGTAGCGCACACTCTTAATGGAAGATGTTGCAAAAAATAAGTAAGTCAAAGGCTTATCTAATTTTTTATCCTAACAACGTGATTATAACATGGATTCAACAACATTCTTAACAAATACAGAAACAAATATCGGAACTTATTTCAATTTAATGAACGAACTGCCCGCAGTATTAACAAAATGAACTATGTATGTGCTCGCTCCATGTAAAGACCCGACCTGCTAATCCTTAAGACTTAGCAAGTTAAGTCCCCAACCACATATAATACTTTCGTATTATATGGAAGGTTGTCCTAATCTACAGTTATGTGAATTGTTTGTTTAAAACTACTAAAACTTGTTATAAAAGCTTTTACAAAAGGATTACTCACTTGAGTAATCTATTTACATAAAATAGTTTAAGGAAATATTTACATCCTTGTGTCCAGCATAGGACACAACAAAATATACATAAGTCTTACAAAATGAAGAAAATAGACTTTAAGTCTTTTAATACAACCCAGGCTTAACTAACAAGCCTCTATTCCAAAATACAAAATACATTTGTTAAACGAACACATGAAATAAAACTTTCTTCAAAAACTTCTCGCCACAGGGTCCTACTCATCCCACTCGTCCATAAACTTCTCCCAATCTGACCCGAATCCCATATCATCATAACAATCATCATCAACACCTGAAAATAGCAAAAGTGAGCCAGAGGCCCAGTACACAGCAACACAAACAAAAGCGAAGCCATACACACCTATACTAATGCAATGCAAAAACAATTGCTTCATTTATCTTTCTTTAATATTTCTTAAACAAATCAACACTGGAGTATTCAAACTCCGGGACAAGCTGAGGATATCTGGGGGTCCTGAGTAATGCTCACAACGCTCAGGGGGTTGATATAGGTAGCCCGAATACCTATATCTCCTAGATAACGTTACATTGCAAATAATAATCTCATCCAGGTTATATAGCCGTTACTCAGCTTCACTTAACTCAATCCATAATATAAAGCAATTCACATGCTCCCATAAACATTGAATTAGATTATATTATTTCCTCTCAAGAGTAAGTAAATGTTGCTCAGTTATACATTCCTATCGATTATCCGCCGAGCCTAGTCATTGCATCATGACTATTGGCCTAAGCGTCTACACTAACCTATCATTGCATCATGATAAGTTACCGCTCCTCGAACCGGATTTAACGGTGAAAACACAAGCAATTCAAGCAATACTTAAGTCATTTAGAACTTATATCAAATTTAAGTATGCCTATCCTAACAAGCATACAAGCAAGTTACTGCGTACCTGTATTAGCTTGGGAATTAATGGGGGTGGCCAAGCGAGGATCAATAACTGTTCAACAAGAATTATCACAATTCACACTTAGTTTAAACTCATTTCAACTAATCTCATACATAACCATACAAATACATTCAAATAATTATCACAAGATCCTAAAACAAGTAAAGATAATCAATAATTTATTAAATCATACAAATATCCTTAAATCATGCTTAATTATATTACTCGATCATCATAACACATCAATTATCATATATCTATCTCATTTTAGTCTAAAAGATCCATTTGTTAAAGCAAATACACATAAAACAAACAAAAACAAGTTTTTAACTTTGTTTGGAAAATGTATCAGCTGGAAAGAAACGAAAATTCGGCCTTGATAAGTTTTTATTTTGTAAAAACTCAAAACACAAAAGTTGTAGATCTCTTTTTAAGCTTTCTAACGCAATTTGAATCACTCAAATCGGAGTTCGTATGAAAAAGTTATGATCAATTTACAAAACAGTGTCGCGTCAGGGAAGAAATCCGCGAGCGCTACACCCTTGGCAACGGGGTGTTTTGAAGGCCGTTTTGACTCAGGGGAAGTGAAATTTTTGATCCGAGAGCACTACACCCTTGGCAACAGGGGTGTTTTGGACACTACACCCTTGGCAACGGGGTGTTTTGGAGGCCGTTTCAACTCAGGGGAAATGATATTTTTGATCCGAGAGCACTACACCCTTGGCAACAGGGGTGTTTTGACAGGTGTAGTGATAGTTATACGAAATTTTTCAAACTTTAACACTTTTAACTTGAAAAAAAACAACTTTTCTCAACTCCTAACATGTCCTAAACCTTATGCAAACTTCATACAACACTTCAAACACTTCTAATACTTATCATACTTCAAACTCCAAATCCACACTTCAACTACCCAAATTATCTTCTTCCCAAATTCAACAACACCCATACTTCTTGCTACACATAAAACATATACTATAAGTTCTTGTAGCCTTAATATACTACTTAAACTACCATTAACATATAGAACACATCATTTCTCATATTTAGCATAAGTACCCTATTATCAAGAAATCACATATATGCATAAGATTAAGACATGAAAGACAAACTCACCAATAGAACTTTAGGCTTTAGTTTAATGGTCCTCTAGCAATCTTTTGGTGGTAAAAGTGATGGAAAATGAAGGGCTTAATCTTATGCCACCTTGGAGGAGCTTTTGAGAGGGTTAAGAGGTGTTTTGAAGCTTAGAGAAAGGGTTTGGCTAAGGTCTGAAATTTTGCCCGAAAATTTAAGTTTGAAGAGTAGATATTATCTACTTGTTTGACTTTTGAGGCATTTGTAATTAAGGCAATTAATGACTTAACCTTTTGTTACTTAATGACATTGTCTTAAGGCCTTAATGAGTGTTTAATAGCTTTTTTTTTGCCTAAAAAATTCTGCTACATAAGGACTTAGTTACATGCATTCCTCCACTTAATTCAACACATTCAAATCATAAATTACACATATGAATACAATTAAAATTTTATGAACTAAATATTTAATAAATTCTAGAATATTTCAATATTTTAACATAATAATAAAACATAATTCATCATGAAAAAAAATCATATTCAATACATATCAAAAGTATGTATAAATTTATTAACACACATATAGAATATAAATTGGGAATTTCATGGTTTTATTTCACTCCAAATTAAACAAAAAGAAAAAAAAAAAATGTAGTGTATGCTTAAGAGAACCTAAATTTATTGGGGATATTGGAGTAAAGATGGCTATAGAAAATGAGAAAGAGCAGAAATCGGGAAGAACCATGATCATGGGGCCGTCACTCTTCTTAGAAAGTGATTCTGCTTTCACAATCCGTACACCGGAACGTCTTCATTAGAAGTGTTACTCACATAGACTATGATGTGGTTAGAATAAATAATATCTTTTAAAAAAGAAAAATGAATGCAAGAAAATACCGATTTGATTTTGTCCATTCCCCTTTCAAGAGGAGAAAAAAAAAAAATCAATATATCTACGCATTTTTGCTCTCCTTTATATTCTCAAGTATGTCTATTTTTTTTTTCTTTTTAATTTTTCTTTCTTTCTTTCTTTCTTTTAAGTGGGGAATGAACATAATTAAATATATAATTTCTCGGATTCATGGTTTTTTTGAAGACACATGCCTTATTTATGCTCTTGGTAAAGGCATATCGAGGAAGTGCTTAATTTCTTATAACATTTAAATCATTTTTAATGAAAAGGTTGGTTTTGGTTGGACATCTCAAAATTGTGATCCCCCCCTATACACTTATAATCCAATTAATGGGAATGCTATTTTTCAATAATAATGACAAAGACTTAAATTTGCCTTCTCTATTTTAATAAAAAAAGGGTAAATGTCACAATAGATATATAAATTTTACTCATACTTTTAAATAACTATTTAAAGTTGCAAAAAACAATTTGAAATCTGAATTTGATACTCTTAATAATTAACTACTTAGATTTGATCAATTTTTACAATTAATATCAACATGGAGGAACATAATAAATTTATAAATAGTATATTAATCCTTTTAAACTTGAGATAATTTATTATAAGATGAGTAAAACTCACATTCTAATTAATTAATTATTCTCAGCATGAATGGGTTTGGTTTTATTGTTGTGTTTGACCTTCATAGTTTGGTTGCCCGACAGTTCATCTTTACCTTATATGATCAATTCACTATTGCCTTCATCACGAATGGCACAGGTTCTTGACATGAAATTTTCACCTAAGACACTAAGAATTTTATACTAACCATATGTCTCCATATAAAGAACAGTATTCCTATGTCTAACCTTATCTGAATATAAATTAGTAAAATTACGATAATGAATGCCTCGTCGATCAAACCAAAACTTGTTCTATTCGGAGAAACGATACACATATTCAAGTATGGATTCAGTTAAATTGGATTTCGTTTAGTCGGTGTAGCACACCTTTTGTTGCCAAGTTTTCGTCATGTTTCATGCATAATTAATTATAAAGGTAACACCTCTTGTTTGAACTCTTATTGCATATTCTTAAATATATTTACGAAACCATTAAAAATTGCCTCATCTTCTAGGGGCAAATCTATTCAAAGCTTGAGTGTAATTAATCACCAGTGACTTTATGTTGGCCTTTGAATATAAAAATTAGGGACACATTAGAAAAAGGTATGCTTCTATCACTAATGTATTTTAGTGTTTTAGATCCATTTAACAGTTGTGCTCTTTATCCGATCGTCATTTACAAAACATAATTTATAATCTATTTTCGAATATTTAATAGTTATATCATTATCCTCTATCAGTCGTCTCACATACTCATTATAATCGGCGGTGTGTAGTATAATGTACATCTTGCACTTGAAGCATGTTATGGGTCTGTTTCGATTTTCTAATTTCATTTTATTTAATCTATTTGTATTTGATTTGTATTTATATTTTATTTTTATTTTATTTGTTTGGTTAGTTTATGAGTGAAAATATCTATTTTTCATCTGTATTTATTTTTTTAATAAACATCTATTTGAAAATGATAAAGACAAACATCTATTTGAAAATGACAAAATTAAGACACTAAACTGACCGGAAAAAAAATGAAACAAACATACATATGGTTCTAGTGCATGCATTAGAAAATTTGCATAAAATTCTTAATCAGCCACTGGAATAACTAATTCTAATGTTGTGATAGAAGAGTCCAATGGTAACTCATACGCGATTATAATTAGCCTATGACTCTTTTACATAGAATTATATGAATTTATTTAAGATGTTCTTAATGTCATTCGGCTAACTTAGCATAAACTTCCCACTATGTATATTTGTACTTTGTTGAATCTGAAATCTAAAAACTCCCTAACTCTCTTAAAGGTAACACATTCTAGATTTCTATCAAGGGACATAAAGTAATATACCATAGACAAATGACCACCCATTAGGTATGCTGATAAGCATTGTAACATTTGAGGAGATTATTCTGAGTTTCTTGATTTAAATATTCCATACTACCACTCTGGTGTTTACATTAAGATGTACTGCTGCTTAATTAACTTGAAAGATTTTGAACATCACATTTAGATTTAATTTGCAGGGGTTAAAATGGTAAACGACAAGAATATGACTTGTCTAAACAAATATTATTCTGTTTTGTATGCTTGCAGGGAAAAGCTTTTGTCCTTGAGGATTGTGCAAGTCCAATTTATACCCAAGAATCAAAACAGGATATATAACAGACCTATTAGCTAGAAGGGGAAGAACGATAGTGGAGGAAGGGCTTTTTTTTTTTTTTTTCTCTTTTTTTCTTCTGTTGGTTCCTCCACAAAATATGGTATCCTTGCTTTTGAATGTAAATGGTGGACATGAACTAAGGAATGAATAAGTACATGATGTTGCTAGTTTTACTACGGAAGGCCCTTGAGCAGCAATGTTGCTACTTTTGTTACAAGATTATAAATGTTATATACGTATATGGATGTTGTTCTAGCACTGCCTTAACATTGAGGACACTATTTAATAATTGCAATATAAAAATCTACTTGAGATGCTTATTGCTAGTATAGTATACCCAACATTTTTTTAATGGCTACTATGAATAAAGTTGCCACTCTTGTACCTACTAACAATAGAAAATGTCTGTATATATGGACAGTAATGACATCTATTTGAATTCATCAAAATGTATTTTAATACTTCCTAAGTATCCTAAGTTTTTATTTTTTAAAGTGAAAAAGTATAAATATTTTATGTTGTCAATTTATCTATGTTTTAATGGGCATTTACTATATAAAAGTTTCAAATATAAAGACAAGTAGGAAGATCAGAATTTAGAGAGATCATTTAAAATTTTTCGAATAAGAAGGTACCCATAAAGGACAAACTCAGCCAGCACTTATATGGAAGGGAAAACACATTTTTATTTCGCAGTCCTTATCCACTTCTCTGTTGAATCCTTAAATTTTATATTTTCTATTCTAGTTTTTAATGTTTTCCAACATTTACAAATGAGGATTTATGTTAATACTATTAACTTCATCATCAACATTTGACACATGAAATTGTCTGATTCATCCAAATAATTAGATTTATAATCAAATAATATTAACTAAAATAATAAAAATAAAATAAAATATCGTATTTATCATCTGCACCAACATACAACCCAATATAATACTCTCTCTCTAGGACCTTCTCTTCAATAACTTAAATTAGATTAGTGCTTTTAAAAAAAAAAAAAAAAACTTTATTTAAGCCTTCTCGCCCAGTAAATAGTAGCTTATCGGAAAATGCATCACCGTTCCAACTATTCTCTGCTCTGGAGTCTATATACGATAACAAAACGATAGATTCTTCCCTCCGAATATGAAGCACAACAAGAATTTGTATATAAGCCACAATTTACTTTAAAAACAAAGGGAAATAATGAATTAGATATGTAGATATATAGCACTACATTCCAGAGAAGAATTTAGAGGGAAAGAGAGTTTGGATTGGGTTGTGGTTTGGTAAAGATGCCATTTTCTCTCCCTTTATCTTTCCATTATTTTCATTGTTTTAATCAATTTATATATGTTTTTATTTAAATTAACTATTTAATGCTTGTTCACTCGACAGCTATTGCGGTGTTTACTCGTAATTCATAATAAATTGCTATTATGTAAAATGATGAATAATAATTTATGTTTATGCAAGCATGAATTGCCATTTTATTTTTTTTACTTTGTCATAAATACACATGTCTTGAAAGTATTACCTATTTAATTATCTTCTCTCTATAATAAAAATAAGAGATATTATAGATATTTTATCTTTTACTTTAATAATTATTTATTTTATTTTTCATATCAACTAAATATTCTAATAGTCATTACAACCCTATTAAATTCTTCTTGAGTTGGAATTTAATTTCTCCGTTGTTCATTATAGCGAGATGAACGAGTCATTAGAGTTTTAGATAAATCAGACACTTCTGTATTTCAAATATGGATGGAAATTATACTTTTTTCAAATTGGATTAATTAAAAAAAGGTGACCTATGTTATAGGGATTTTTACAAAGATATGACTTTTGTGTGTGTGTGTGTGTGTTTTTTTTTTTTTTTTATAATTACGTTCATCTTGTTCTGTCCAATCTAACGTTAAAACAGCTAAGTAGCAAGCATGTGTCATGTGTGAAGTGAAAAAAAAAAAGGAACATCATTTCACTTTGCTTCTCTACCATGGCAAGCATGTTAAACATCATCTTATCTTTTGAAAGGTCGGATCCCCATTGAAGAGAAGGTTAAGCTTTCCCTTGCCTCACTTTGTCTCACTAACACCAAAAAATAGAGCCCATAAACACAACAAAACCACCATCTCCTTCATCTAACCTAACCACATCTTGTCAAAACCATTCCTTATTAGCCACCACCTTCTTTATGTTTGACCATGCAACCTAGAGAGAGATTGAATGGTTTTAATGGTAGAAACAATATGTTTGCCATTAGGTAGCCATTACGGTCGCCTTACAACTAGCTAAGCATCTACTTTGGGGATCTTTTAATCGATGGTGAAGTGAGTGCCTATGGGCCATTGCTACAATGGAGGACACCAAGGCGGTGAGCTTTAGCCTTGATGAGATAGTGGGTGTTGTCGTTAGAGAGTGGATTTTTGGACTAAGGTTTTGCTTTATTGAGATTGTTTCCATCGTTGAGAGACTAAGGGTATGGGCTTACTTTGGCTTGAGTTTCGGAAAGTTTAAATCTAGTGGTACAATTTTGTTGATTAAGGTTTTGTCTTTGTGGAGTGAGGGATTTGGATTGGATTTGAAGAGAAGCAAGTAAAAAATTTTTTTTTTTTTCATTTTTTTACTTCACTATGCTATAGGTGCTTGCTACATAGCTAATTAACATAAAATTGGACAGAACAAGATGGACGTAATTATAGGTCAATTAATTATTAAAAAAATAACATATGTTATGTCTTTGTAAAAGTCCAAAAACAGAGGTCACCTTTTTGTAATTAACCATTTCAATTTTTTCTATAAGAAAACTGGAATTTAGAGACAAAAATATATCTCTAAATATAAATTTTTGTCACAAAAACCATCATAACTAATTGTATTTGTAAAAATCAAGGTTATCAAAATCGCTATTTTACGTAGCATCGTTAGAGGATCAGTAGAATCGAAATGTAGAAACATAAGTTTCTTCAACCTATGTAAAATAACCTTGAAAAACTATATATATACTTCCAAAAGTTGTAAAAAACTTGAAAAACATAATGAACGTAAAAAAAAAAAAAAGAAATTAAGTTATTTTTTCATAATAACTCTTAAACATAGATTTAAAAAAAAAGTATGCAGAGTCAAAATTAAGTTCTTTTTATATTATTTTGTTTGAATAAATTTATGAATTGAAGGAGATTAACACTTTTTAACTTATCTTAGATTCTTAATCATATAAATGAAATAAATATTTTTCTTGTAAACTTTACAGTTATAATTTAACTTAAATGAATTCCACAAAACTAGAACAAAGGAGTTAGGGAGAGGGAAGAAAAGTTATAGAGAGAAAGTGTGAAAACAAAAATGAAATGCAATAAGAAAAGTATATTATCCTAACTGTTGATGAGTTTGTAAAATTATAATCATACTTTTCATACATTAGCTTATTTGATTTAAAAAGGTAAAATCGATAAACTAGGTTAAAAACATAAGATTCTATCGAGTTTACATGCAGACTTAGTTGAAATAGTAAGATTATATATAAAAAAAAAAAAATGATTCTACTCATGAATCAATTCAAAGGATTTTATATAAAGTAAACTCGTAGAATCGTATGAATAAAATTATGATTTTGACAATATGATAGAAATGGAACTTGTTTTATATTTCTGTTATAGAATTTTTGTATCTAAAGGTCAGTATTTTTTTAGTGTTTAAATTATAGAGATCCTTGTAAAGATCGGATTATATAGTAAAAAATTCTATGTTACCATAGTAGTTACAATGGGATGGTTATATCATATCAATAAATGGTATAGAACTTTTCTAACCATGACTAAATCTTTTAATTTTTTTTATATTTATTGTATTTATTATCAATTTAATTTTGATATTAGTAAAAATAACATCTAATGATGAGATTATAGAACTAACCTAAATGCTAATAATAAAGAAACAAAAGGATCGCTTCCAATTATTATCTGTCTTGTGTTGCTAATTGTTTGGCCACAAAAAAGTTGCTGACTGAAAAGCAAAAGGTATCCTGTCCAATATCTGTTCATAAATTATAATGCTGCCCCAGTTAGAACACATCCATCATAGCCAATCATATACCTTCATTTTGGACGAATAAGAACATTGAGTTCCCTACTTGTGTAGGAATACAAAATCAAATGTCTTTCTTTATTATAATAAACTTACACCGGCCGATAAAATCCATTGGAGGGTTTCTAACTGCGCGATTCAAAAAATACAATAGTTGATTACATTGGAATTTAGTGGATTATATAATGCGAGCCCTTGTAAGTAGTTGGGCAGATTTGGTGGCATGAAAGACATTGGAATACACTAGATGTTGATTATGCGAAAGGATGATAAAAGACATAACCAATAATTACCTTAAAATAATACTTGTTTGAGTCTAATTGTGAGTGGGGTTGAATATTAAGAATTGGAAACAGTAAGTGACACTACTATGTTGTTTAATATATTTGTCAATGGACGTCAAAAATTAATAATGGTTTTAAGCTTTGGGAACTTCAAATATCTAAATGCGCTTTTTCACATAGGAAATGAAACGAGCCAGTGAGATTTGTACAGGCATTGACATAATCTTCAAAGTGAAAAATACTAAAGTTAAAAGTGGATGTTATTATATTATTTTCTATGGTTTACAATGACTGAGGAATGTCGTGCGAGACCAGAGCTGCATATTGGTGCTCCAATTGCGATACCACCTGGTGGTGTTAGCCTCGAAGTCGGTGGGATATTACTTTCTCTGCCGGTTTTGTTATGGAGATATTGATAAAAATGATACTTGATCTTTTGCAGAAAGAACAATTAAATATCTAGAGTTTGGTTTTGAACGGTTTGATATCTGAATAAAGTTTTTGTTAACTTTTGTTATATTAGTTTTGACAATCTTGGTATCTAAACAAACTTTTTATGGATTTTTTTCATACCTCTTTTTACTTACTTCAAATATGAAAAAAGTCAATGAAAACTTTATTCAGGTACTAAAATTGTCAAAACCAAACTTTAGATATGAAAAAAATCAATAAAAAATTTGTTCAAGTACCAAATTATTAAAAATCAAAATTTATATATCTAATTATTCTTTTTGCAAAAGTATGTTTACCATTTTCGTCATTGACTCTTTATTATAATCTACCAAGGATTTTTAAAGTATTTATTAAGAAGGAAAATAGAAAAACTTTTTAGTTCTGTATACTTTTTCCTTCATGTTTGTAATTAACATGGACAAATCTGATGGGCATGTATACATATTAGGTTCTCAACAAGTATTATAACAAAACACTAATAATGTAAATCTTGATTCTATAATACCAATTAGAACATGACTACTATCTATGAAAATAAATTCATTATATATTGTTAAATTTAATACTCGAATTTTATACAAAAATTTAATTTGATACTCAAACTTTGAAGTGGTCAATTTAATATTTGGTCAAACTTTTTATAGTTATTTTTTCTATTTCACTTACTCTTTTTGCTTTGTTTTCTAACATGGACAAAGTACAAAATTGAACATGACAACTATGTATATAAATTCATGGGATATTGTCAAATTTGGTATTTGAATTTTGTACAAAAATTCAATTTGATACCTAAAATTTGAAGTAGTCAATTTAATACCCAATTAAACTTTTTATTGTTACTTTTACTAGTTCATTAAATTTGTTTACTCTGCTTCTTGATGAGGAAGAAGTAGCCTATTAATACTAGATAATATTAGGAATGGTAAAAATTTAGTTATAGGCTGTTTCGTCTACTTTTGTAAACATGATAGATGGTGTTAAGAATGTGGTAAAAATAAAAATAGTAACAAAGAGTTTAACTGGGTTTAAATTAACCAATTTAAAGTTTAAATACCAAATTTAATTTATATACAAAATCGATGCATCAAATTTGACATTTACCCTAAATTCATCATATAATGGCATATAATTTACATCTAATCTATCTATAGCTTGATTTTAAAATAATGTTAATATAAATCACTTTTAGTTAATTATATAGAAATGTAAATTCCACTCAAAACTAAACATTGTTACCGAACAATATTACAAATCCTTGCCAAATGTGATTTATTATTGTTGTTGTTTTCATCGCCATCATCATCATTGTTGTATATAGATAGTTTATCATTACTTCTTCTTCTTCTTTCTATTATTATTATTATTATTATTAAAAGCACTTTAGGATATTGACGAGCAATAATAAGAAAAATAAGTATAAATGACAATTTCTTCACCAAATAGATAAAGTTTAGGGAAAATGCCTCTTTTGATACTTGAACTTTGATGAAATAGATAATTAGGTACTTGAACTTTTAAAAGGTCAATTTCATACCTGATTGAACTTTTCGTGCTTTTAAATATTACCCACTTAGTCATTGCCTGAAATGTATCAACTACTCCAAGAAACAATAAACTAGTGGAGGTAATGAAAAGGGACACAAAAAATTTAATTAAGTATGAAATTGGACTTTTAAAAACTTCATGTACCTAATTGTCTACTTTGTCAAAGTTTAGGTACCAAAATAGAATTTTTCTCGAAAGTTTATTATATCTAATTAAGTGCTATTAATGCATGCTACATATTTAGTTTTTTCATGTTTTGATGTAGGTGTAGAAGTATTAAGTTTATTCACTTTGTAATTATTTTACACGCGCTGACTTCATATTGATACACATGTCATTAGGCTTTTTCTCTCCTGTACATATAAATAGTTTTGGGTAACAGACATAACTGCTAAAGAATAATTTTTCCTTTGTATTCAACACACTCTTCTTTCTTTGTTATCTTTCTTTTGTAGAATCCATCAAAATACAAGTCTTGACATGGTATTAAAGCTACAATCAGCATACTGATTGGTAACTTCTTTTCATTTGATCATTAGTTCATCTGATAATACTTTGATAATGGCTTTGAATCCAAATTCTTCAAATTTTGATATACATTGCCATGACCCTCTTTATCTTTCTATCTTAAATATGGTTCGTGACATGAATTTCTAAGGTTGGAGTAGGTTGATTAAATTAACCCTAGATGCAACATCAAAACTAGAGGTTATTGATTGATCTTGTAGAAAACTTGAAAATGACAAGTAAAAATTACAAAATTGGATTCGTTATGACTATATGATTAGATGTTGGATCTTGAACCTTATGACTGAGATATCTCAGGATGTTTATGTACACTATTTAGGCTACAAAGCTTTTAGACAAATTTAATAGAGAGACATGATCAAACAAATGGACCACTTTTGTAGCAAATTGAACATGGAATGACTAATCGAAGACAAAGAAAATCCTCAATTACTATGTATTATAATAGAATGAAGAAATTATAGGATGAGTTGTTGAGTTTAGTTGCATTGCCTGGAGTATTACCTAGTTGTTCTAGTGATTTGATTAGATGTTACATCGAATTAGAAAATAGAACACAACCAATGTAGTTTCATGCTCTTTATATTGATCCATAATCTTCCATTAGCAAAGCTTATTATTTGGTACATCAATTTGAAAAAGAAAAAATTTTGGGAATGTTATTATGAATGATGAATTAACAATGTATAATGTTTGTCAACAGTAAAGGAGTTTTGAGAAGAGAGATTCTTAGAATAAAGGCAAAATTTCACTTGCACTAAAAGAGTAATTAGTGTCTTATTAACAATAGTTTTGAGCTAGTGGACTATCCTAATTGGTGTAAAGGAGGATAAGATAAAAGAAACATAAAATTTGCAATTCAAATGACACAAGAGACGCCAACTGATGATGTGTCCACTTCACTTGTATCCTCTCCTAATTTAGGATTGCTGGCTGAATTTTTTTTTTTTTTAAATTTCCCTTGTTTGCTACAAGGTTGCAAAAGTTTGAAATGCAATGGCACGATAAATTGGATCTCTTAAAAATCAGGCAATGAATTTTGTAGGTTACATCTCTATTCTAAACTCTTTTATAATGCATTCTTTTGTACATGATAAAGCTATGAATGAATGAATAATTAACACTGGTGCATTGAATTATATGACACGATATGTCTACCTCATAAAAAAAAAAAAAAACTAAGGCAACTTGTTTTTATGGAATTAACATATGGTACATTTAAGTTAGTATATTAGTGTATTTCAGTATATTTGTGCAAGTACATTGTATTAGACAATGTACTTTATGTACTAGATTTTTGCCACTATCTCTTTTCCATCTATAAATTTTTTCAATCTTTAACCTTCTTGTGCTCTGTTGTCATATCAAATGCTTGTTTCAGGATTAGAACACTAGGGAGGTTGTTGCAATAGCTAGTGTAAACCCTAGAAATTTTCCACATTAGTACACTACTCTAAAGTAGAATATATGAACTAATTAGCAAACTTAGATTCCAATAAAAACCTAAGAATAGATCAATACATTGAATTTGGCTAGATAAGGATCTAGAAATTGAATAAAGAACTTCTTTGACCTTAGTTGATACCAAAAACGAGATTTCGTATCTTGAACGGATAATTCAAAATATGATTAAAGGAAATCTAAATTTTCAAATCTGAAACTTGTTATACAAATAGATTAAATAGAAAAATATAAATATAGAGATTAAACGATGGTTTTTAAACTCAACAATGATTTAAGATTAGAACAATGAGTAGTAATGAGTCTATATTGGGAATTTACGATCCAAATCTGAATAGTGCAGCAGAAAATCGTTTTTTTTTTTTTTTAAATTCCCATCGGATCCAAGCGCTCCAATTAAATCAGAAAGAAAAGGGAATCGTGTACCTTTTATGTTTTGATGATGGGATCAAAGGAGATGCAGATTACTCCAACTCCCTCTACCGGTATCCACGCGAATGAATTGGATCTTCGTGTGTGCTAGCACGTCGAAAAAGTTTCGACCTTTGGGAATCCCTCACACTCTCTTTCTAGGTTACGAATTTTCTTTCTAAATGACAGCCAGCGTCAGATAATTAAAAAAATGAACCTAGTGGAGAATATATATAGTGATATATATAAGGGTTATGTCTCTTTAAATTACCCTAATATATATAAGGGTTATGTCTCTTTAAATTACCCTAAACAAATTAGGGTTTACGTAGAAAGACATATATATCCTTATTATCCGAATTTATTTATTTGTTAATTTTAATCTAATTAAAATCAACAAATAAATAATTAATCAATTCCCAATACGATAATCGAAGATCCATTTTATTCATTCTTTGTGTGTGACCCTGTAGGTTCACTTAAAATTGGTAGTAGCTCTTAAACATTCTTTTAGGACTACAAGACATAATTGGTCTCTAGCAAGACATTATGTCTACCCAATTTTAGTGAAGATCGATGATCCGACTTTACCTACTAACAGTTAGTCATTCAGTCCTTTTGTTACACGATATCTTATAATCAAACATAAGGTGTGGATCAAAACACTCTTATATTGTCTAATTACTTATTTCTTGAATCTAGAGTTTGACTGACTTAAACAAATGATATTGATAACTCTTTATCAATTCATTCGAGCATGGCCATGCATTTCTCAGTCTTACTCATCAAGAGGCCTGATAGATATCTCTCTCAAATTAATGAGATGAACAAATCCCTTCACTAACATTCACATTCCTCTATATAACATATTGCATGCCCAATTTTATTCTTACAATCATCCGATTAAAGATGATAAAGAGATGAATCAAAACATGGAAACTGCTATATAGGAATCCATGGTGCCATTAGGTCAAAGGACTAAAACAACATTGTAAATAAGAATACTTATTGCATTGATCCATACAGTATTCTTATAGTTGGTCAATCCAATACAATACACTCCTGTTTGTATCTATGTGCTGAATTGATATCCCATATCCATGATCAGTAAAACTTGATCATCATACAGCAAACATACTAGTCTTAATTCATTATCATTCCACATAATGAGTGACTAGGATAATTTAGAATAAAGTTATAATTCAGTTTATGGTTCTACTATTAAAGTCACATACTTTAACGACATAAGGTATAACTAAATATTCAAGGAATAACATTACCAAAGTAAATAGGCCAAAAATAACTTTGATAATTAAAATGACTTGATAACAAACATACAAATGATAAAGAATCCATATAGCCTAGGGCACATCACTAGCAGTCTATGCATGGATTTAAACCCTAAATTCAAGATTCCTAAATAGTATTAAACGCTACTAATAAGATTGCGTAATAGGTATAAAAAATTAAAGATATATAGTGAATTTAGCCTCTATATCAAATGCGATATTAAGTAGTTAATCAACTACGCTTTTAGATAGGAAACGATAACCTAAAATAAACCGTTAGGATTATAAATACACAATAAAAACATAAACTGACGTATAACTCAAGATCTAAACTTCAAATAAATAATTGAATCACACCATTGTTCTAATTAGGGTTTTCTTAAGCTATTGGAGCCTAAAACAAAAATTGACCTAACGAGTTAAGAAACTCTAATCGCGAGGGATAAAATTCTAAAAATAATTAATCATGTAAGTTTAAAACTTAAAAAGTTGTATAGTTTGATAATCCAAGTATTTTGTGGAATCCTATAAACATATTTTTGTACAAAAACTCTAAAAAATTAGCTAATTTGTACCCGTATAACTTATTAAACTATCCAAAAACTAAGTTAAATAACTAACTAATATTAATATATAATTATTGTTGTGTTTTTTAGCTGCAATTTGGAAGGATGAAGGGCTGGGATTATCTTGAAAAAGGAGAACCGAAATTTGCTTCAATAATACACATTAGGTCAAAAAAATTAACTCTTAAAACCAATCAAAGTTTGCCAAATCAGTTCCTCATTAATGACAGTAAAACAACAAACCAAAACAATGCAAAATTTGGAGAAAATGGATGTAAGGATGCGAAGGAAAACCGTCTTCCATTCTCCTCTATATATACATATATTTATAGCTCTTAATGAAGAAACAAACAAACACTAAACACTCTCAAATTTTCCAGATCAAACCTACTCTTAATCAATAGCCAAAATGACCTAAAAACAGAAATCAACTCGTTCAAAACAATCCAATCCGAATCAAGGAAAAATACAATACGAAAAACGCTTGAAACAAGCTCTAGGTGAGTTAATGTAATTCGAATGGTTTTCTTTTAAAACTAAGGATTGGAACTGACTTTTGATAATCATAGGAACATAATCAACATGAACACAAGCTTCGAATTCCATTGGATTGGCTCAACCAAGGTAAAACTCGAAAACCGTAGTTACACTTTACTAGAATCGAAATTGATAATATATGCTTGTAGAAGCGTTAGTAGTTGTTGTATGTATATATATAAGATATAGAAACCTTTAGGAATGGTTTAGGAATGTTTTTGACGTAGAAAATTCAAGAAATATGTACTGTTTCATCGGGGAAGATGATGAACAGTGCTAACACTATTCATAACCTGGCAGTGTCAACGTCCAATGCCGACGACTTACAAGGATAGGTCGCCGGTGTAGAGACAGCTTACACTAGAACAGAAGCTATATAAAAAAAATTATTTTCACATTACATGAACAAACGCCGGCTATCTAGGATTTTACACCGATGGCGTATAGTCCGACGTACGTGGAATGTTGGCAGCCTTCAAGCCAGTGCACCCGATATGAAATAAAGATGAAATAAAAGAACACTGGCACCTGGGTTTCAATGCCAGCGGCTTTTAAGCCGGCGTACACCCGCATTTCTTCTACGGGAAGTTTGAATTACATGAACAGAATATATATTATATATATATATAATATACATAATAAATTACTAAACATATATTATATATATATGATAACATAGAATTTATTAAGTAGATAACTAGATACAAATATTTAGAATAAATTTAAGTAATATTTGATAAGTTTTAAAACCCTAAAATTAGAGAAAAATATTAAGTGTTAATAATAACTATAAATAATCAAATATTTGTTCTAGGTAGATAAAATAGGTAAGAATGGAAATTGAAATAAGTTAAATTTACGAATAATGTGGCTTCTAAAAATGACAAAATAGTTATACAAAATAAACTAGGAGAAACTTGACGACACTAAGTAATAATAAACAAATATGATTTACTATATTGAGTCAGGTATGGAATAACATAAAATTAGTATTAATCACTACAAAACTTAATAAATATCAGTTTAGGAAACTAGATACGTATAGGAATTTAGCTATATAGTCTATATTATATTGATGAATACTTTGTTCATATCAATAGGTGACTTTGATACCATAGAAGATCTTCCGGCAGATTATTATGATTAAGTCACCATGAACAGGTGAGTAATTCAGTCATATTATACTATTTGTGCTTGTAAATAGCTGAACATGTAATACAAAGACAATTAAATGAATGTTTTGTTGGAAATATATTGTGATCTGATTGTATGATTGTTAATCTACCATTACAAAAGTGATAATATAATGATTTGATGTTGTGAGGTAATATGATGATGATTATGTGTAATGTATGATCACCAAGAAATTAAATAAGAACTATTGACTTATTAAAATAATCTGGTCATGCATTGCATGTACTGCATTATTGCATTCATAAGCGGGTGACAACCTGCTACGTATTAATATTTTGGTTCTCTGTTAACGCTTGGTTTTTCTAAAGTGTTAGTTCTTCCAAGGTTTTCTTTGTTTTGTTGGTTCTACGGGAACTAAGTGGTAATGAAAAATGCCGCCCGTAGTATCACTTTGAAATGATTAATACTTAGAGAGTTTCTAAGGATGGATACAGGAAATGGTCAGTTAAACTATTATATTTAAAGTGATAATCCCTAAGACTAGAAATCGTTGATTTTCCTGTAAACTTAGTCTCTCTTGGGCAGGTAGGTCATAAAGTAAATGTGCTTCAACCCTAAAAAGAGGGCGTAAATCTTTTTTCTGTTTGGATTCTAGATCATCCAAGCTTGTACCTGAGCATATGATTGAGTGATTGCATTACATATGATTTGCTAATAACTTGTTTGATTGTGTAATATGTCTGGTTATTCATTGAGTCATGGTTTCGCTCATACTCCAACAGTCTTTTCAGGTTTACACTTCGACCTTGGTTAGTCACTTCTAGGAATATTGCTCCGGTAAGAGCTTAAGAGCTGGAAGTCTATGATTCTACTTGTGATTAATGGTTATGTTTCCTAGAATAGATTAGCTAGTGCTATTTTATCAGTTATGAACTACAAGAAAACTACATGGTTTGTAATAGTTTGGTGATATTTTATAATTAAGATAGCAGTTATTTACTAATTTATTTCATACATGTATTTATCATTTCTTATTAAAGCAATCAAAAGATCCTGTTGTTTTGAAAAACCTGTCACTCTCTGAAAGTAATCTAGTGATAGTATTCAAGTGTGACTTGTCTACTTCTACTAAGGTACCCTCGGGGCGTGACAGATTTAAGTTGGTATCAGAGCGTGGTTGCTAATATAAGAAAGATAAATATGCGAAAGAATTACATTGGTGAATGTAGTTAGTTTAGATCTAATTAGCACCCTCTAGTAATAGTTGGGTAGTTATGGGTAGAGTTACATTGCACAAATAGGAATAAAATATGTGTGGTTATTATTAATCATGCAAATTTTGTTGCGTGCAGACTAATCCTGCTACATGCCATATTAGATGGGAGATATTTAGTATGCAGGAAGAGGAGACCCTGACAGATTACAGACGCAGATTGCGAGTCTTGGTAGAGGATTTGTATTTATGTGGGATTACTAAAACCCTAGAGGAAATTCTCAGCACTTGAAAAAGAGGATTACAACCTTTATTTAAAAGATGGTTATTTCTGATGGAGAGGGCTTTTCCAGATAATGGATCAGCTATAGAGACACTTTATAGATTTTAGAGGTTGATATTTGAGAAAGGAGGTGGTCTAGAGATTGATAACATAGCATTCATAGTCTCATCTAGATCTGTGAGACCCGATCCTCCTGATTTTAGAGTTTGGATATCTATTGGAGGAGGGGCAGTTTATGCTTATGATGTTCGACATGATCACACTCGGGTGAGAGACGATACAGCTTATGATGATGACCGGATGCTTGCACAGGTGAGCAGATGCAACCATTCTAGACGTATCTTGATGAGGAAACCTCCTATTATACCTGAGATAGCAGGTGAGTTCCAGCGTCCCCCTTCTATGCAGGATAGAGTAGTACAAGAGTCGGTTCAAACTATAGTTCATAAAAGAACTATAATAACGGAGTTGTTGGATGAAAAAGAAGGAAAGAGTCGAAGGATTAAGGCAGAAAAGTATGTCTCCAATTATAATTATGCTAGATGGATCGAAATTGCACATGGAGGTTGGATTGAGAGAGATGTACAACCTAGTTCTAAGAGTAAGCTGAGGCCTGCACCCAGAAGTATTCAGGTAATGGATACAGATTTGACCCTGGCACCCCCAGGAGATAGAGACACGAGGATCGATATTAGCGACAAAAATTCTGAGGGAGAGGACGATTACCCTTAGTTAGGTCCTTAGGAGAAGGGCAAGGGTCGCCTTTATCTTAGCCCTTGAGTTCGATCTAGTATTATATGATGATGATGTATGTACTATCTATTAATGATAACATGATAGGTGATATAGATAGACTTCTGATGATATACATATGATATGTAGGGCGATGTATATATCTCTTTTGATGACTATAGTAGGAAAAACTAGGTATAGTGTTAGTGCCATTTTTGATATGTACATAATGCACTAACCATGAGAAGCTTATGTGTATTTTGGTTATGTTATATATGTGTGTGATATATATATATATATATATGAATGACTTTGATGTCTTTTAGTAAAGATGAATTATGATCTAATCTAAATAACATGTTTAATGTTAATAGAATGCCAAGAGGGAGAATAGAAGTAGAAACGCAAGGATTTCTGGAAATCCACCAATAATGCTCCTGCATCATCCCAAAACGACTAGAGGATGTTTTACAAAGTCTCCAACAACAAAATGTATTGATTTTGCAAGCTTTGCAAAATATCCAAGCAACAAATGTAGCACCACCTGCTGAGGCACCAGCAATGCCTCCACCAACTCCCAGAGGAAATGAAAGGCATACTGCACCGGTTCAATTTCAGGAAAATGGACCAGTGAACCCTAATGAATCTGCTGCAGAGGTGCAAGGACCGCCTCGATATGAACAAGAATTGCCACCACCACCACCTTTACGTCCTCAAGGAACTTGTTGCCGAATTCATTAAATGCAACAATACTTTGAAGGACTACCGGAAAGCCAGAAGAAGCTGAGGACTGGCTAGCTCAGATTGAACGATCCCTTGATGTTTTCCAAGTACCTGAAGCTCTGAGAGTATCATATGGAACTTATTTACTAAGATTGAGAGCAAGAATATGGTGGAACTCAAAACAAAGAAGTTTGCCACAACCTTTACTTGGGAAGTATTTAGACGAGAATTTTTGAAGGAATATTTCCCAGGCAGTCTAAAAGCAAAATATAGCACTGACCTGATGAATTTGACACAAGGAAATAAGACCATTGATGAGTATGAACATGAGTTTAATCGGTTGTTACAGTTTGCTCCAGATGCTTATCGGGACAGTGATGAGCTAAAGAGACAGACTTTCATGGCTGGATTAGAACCTCATTTTCAGAGAAGACTTGCTGAATTTGAAGTCGATAACTTTGCAGCTATGATAGAAAAAGCTCGAATCATTGAACGAGCAAGGAGGTATGAAATTGAAAGGTATAAGAAGAAAGGACCCATTTTCGGGAAGAGAATGTATGATGGTTCTATGGCAAGTTCTGTGCCTAAGAAGATTAAATTCTTCAAACCTTTCAGTGTGAACAAAGGAGGAGTAATTGGGAAGAATAATGTTACATGCTGGAAATGTAAGGGTTTTCATTATCCAAGGGAGTGTCCACAATTGCAACACAAATGTTACTATTGTGGAGAAAGTGGGCACATGGCAAATAATTGTCCAAAAAGAAAAATTACAACTTGTTTTGTATGTAACAAAGTTGGGCATATATCAACCAACTGTCCACAGAAAGTGAGTACAGTAGCTGGATCGTCACAGCCTAGAGGAATGATTGGAGTTGCAGGATCGAAAAATGGAAACGCCAATACTAGTAAAGCTAGTACGACGGCCAGAGTCTTTGCTATGTATGGAAATCCTATTGAGAATGTGGAGATGGAGGAGGAAGATGAAGAAAATATGGGAAGAAGTTGACCCTGAAGAATATGGTCTCATTGCAGGTATGTAGTTACATATTTGTTTATTTAAAGTTATTAGACACAATCACAAGTAAATGAGCAATAGAAGTCCTTATGAATTGAAAATAACGTGAATTTAATAATTGATAAATAGGGTCAATTCAAGTAGGGGATCAGACTGCGTATGCTTTGTTTGACACGGAGCAACGCATTCTTTCATAAATACGGATTAGCAAGGTAGGATTACCAACCGAAAACATGAGTAAAGAATTGAGAGTTACTACGCCAACTGGAGACTTAGTAATAACACGAGAAATGATAAAGAGTTGTCCATTAAAGATTGGAAATCAAGAATCAATTGCTGATTTAATCATGATAGATATGCAAAAATATGATATTATTCTGGGTATGATTTGGTTAACTGCTGTAAAGCAAAAGTTAATTGTTGTCTCAAAATGGTATCTTTTGTCAATAATCAAGGAGAAAGAAAGGAGTATAGGGTGAGATACTCAAAGGAGTCGGAAATAGGATAACAGCAATTGAAGTGGAAAATGAAGAAGATATGGAGTTAAACGGGTGTATTCTTGGAACAACCGAGGGTGAATCCAAAGTATTGGATATTCATACTATCCGAACAGTGTGTGAATACCCGGATATATTTCCAGATGAATTACCGGGATTACCCCCACACAGAGAAGTGGAATTTTCAATTGATTTGATACCTGGAACAGAATCAGTATCAAAAGCTCCGTATCGCATGGCACCTGTAGAATTAAAAGAATTAAAGGTGCAACTACAAGAATTGTTGGATAAAGGATTTATCAGACCTAGTGTTTCACCTTGGGGAGCACCAGTATTGTTTGTTAAGAAGAAAGATGGTTCAATGCGACTCTGTATTGATTATAGAGAATTAAACAGAGTGACTATCAAGAACAAATATCTTTTACGCAGAATTGATGATCTCTTTGATCAGTTGAGAGGAGCAAAGGTATTTTCCCAAATTGATTTAAAGTTAGGATATCATCAAATCTGAATTAAAGCAGAGGATGCACCAAAGACTGCATTCCGAACTAGGTATGATCATTATGAATTTTCGGTCATGCTATTTGGACTAACTAATGCACCTACAGTTTTCATGGATATGATGGATCATATCTTTAGACCTTTGTTGGATATTTATGTGATTATTTTCATAGATGATATACTTGTATATTCGTCTACTAAAGAACAACATGATGAGCACTTGAGAAGTGTGTTACAGATATTGAGAGACAATAAGTTGTATGCCAAATTGTCTAAATGCGAATTTTGGCTTAGAAGTATATCATTCCTTGGACATATTATTTATGGAGAAGGAATGTCGATTGATCCCGCAAAAGTTAAAGCTATTGTGGAATGGAAAAGACCTGAAACTGTTACAGAAGTTAGGAGTTTCTTGGGATTAGCAGGATATTATCGAAAATTTGTGAAAGATTTCTCAAAAATTGCACGACCCCTGACACAATTGACCAGGAGGAATGAGAAATTTAAGTGGAATGATCAACGTGAACAAAGTTTCCAAGAACTGAAAAAGAGGTTAATATCAGCACCAATATTGGTTCTGCCTAATGACAAGGATCTATATACTGTCTACAGTGATGCATCCAGGAATGGTTTAGGATGTGTGTTAATGCAAAAGTAATAGCATATGCTTCTAGACAGTTAAAACCACATGAGATGAATTACCCCACTCACGATTTGGAATTAGCTGCTATTGTATTTACACTCAAGATTTGGCGTCACTATTTGTATGGAAAGAAATGTGAAATATATACGGATCACAAAAGTTTGAAGTATATATTTACACAAAAGGAGTTGAACATGAGACAAAGACGATGGTTGGAATTGATTAAAGATTATGATCTCACTATTAACCACCATTCTGGTAAAGTGAATGCCATGGCTGATTCATTGAGTCGTAAGAGTTATGGAGAAGTAGCCTCAATATTGGCGGAACAGAAAGAACTCATCAAGGAATTTAAGAGATTAAACTTGGAATTTTCAATGCAAGGTTTGGAAGCTGAATTAGGAAACCTAATTTTGGAACCTACTTTACTCCAACGGATTAAGGAAGCTCAGAAAGAGGATATTGAAATCCAAGAGATTAAACAAGGAATATCCCAAGGAAAATATAAGGATTTTCAGGTGGATGAAGAAGAAGTGTTAAGAATGAATAAAAGATTGTGTGTGCCACATGATGAAAACTTAAGGAAGGAATTAATGCATGAAGCACATTATTCTGGATATTCTATACATCCAGGAGAAACAAAGACATACAAAGAGCTGAAAAGTGCATATTGGTGGAGTGGAATGAAAAAGGATATTGCAGAATTTGTTGCTAAATGTGATGTGTGTCAAAGGATAAAAGCTGAACACCAAAAACCAGGTGGGTTGTTGAAACCATTGCCAATTCCCGAATGGAAATGGATCAAATTTCCATGGATTTTTGTGCTCACTACCTAAGACAAGAGCGGTCATGATGCTGTTTGGGTTATTGTGATAGACTCACTAAAAATCAGCTCATTTCTTGCCAATTAACATGACATATCCATTAGAAAAATTGGCACGAATATATTTGAAGGAGATTGTGAGATTGCATGGTGTACCTGTTAGAATAGTATCAGATCGAGATCCACGGTTTGTTTCTAGATTTTGGCAAGGATTACAAAAAGCTTTGGGGACCCAATTGAAATTTAGCACAGCTTATCATCCTCAAACTGATGGACAAACAGAAAGGACCATTCAGACACTGGAGGATATATTAAGAGCATGTATTATAGAGTTCAAAGGAAATTGGGATCAACATTTACCACTAGTGGAATTTGCATACAATAACAGTTACCATTCAAGCATAAGGATGCCATCTTATGAAGCCTTATATGGTAGAAAGTGTCAGTCACCATTATTTTAGGATAACTTGGAAAGAGTATTGGTTGGACCTAAATTGGTTTAGGAAACAATTGAAAATGTTTCAGTAATAAAGCAAAGAATGAAAGCAGCACAAGATAGACAAAAGAGTTGGGCAGATTTAAAAAGAAGAGAATTGGAATTTAATGAAGGAGAACATGTATACTTAAAGATAAGTCCAATCAAAAGTCTTCATGGTAGACAAACAAAAGGAAAGTTAAGTCCTAGATATATTGGACCATTTGAGATATTGGAACGAGTTGGGAATCTGGCATACCGTCTTACATTGCCACCCAATTTATCGGGTATACATAATGTTTTCCATGTATCGGTTCTAAGAAAATATGTACCGGATCTAGAAAAGATAGTCGAGTTGGAACCAATTGATTTGAAGGAGAATTTGACTTACGAAAAACATCCAGTTAGAATATTGGATAGGAAAGTGCAAGTTCTTAGGAATAAAGAAATTCATTATGTCAAAGTATTGTGGGATCTCCGAACAGAAGAGATTACATGGGAGCTCGGAAGAGGAGATCAAGAAAAACTATCCGCATTTGTTTGAGAATTCAGGTACGTGCTCAAGCTTTGAGGACAAAGCTTATTTTAAAGAGGGGAGAATGTAAACCCTGGAAATTTTCCACATTAGTACACTACTCTAAAGTAGAATATATGAACTAATTAGCAAACTTAGATTCCAATAAAAACTTAAGAATAGATCAATACATTGAATTTGGCTAGATAAGATCTAGAAATTGAATAAAGAACTTCTTTGACACTAGTTGATTTTTGATAATCATAGGAACATAATCAACACGAACACAAGCTTCGAATTCCATCGGATTGGCTCAACTAAGGTAAAATTCGAAAACCGTAGTTACACTTTACTAGAATCGAAATTTAAGAATATATGCATGTAGAAGCATTAGGAGTTGTTGCATGTATATATACAAGATATAGAAACACTTAGGAATGATTTAAGAATGTTTTTGACATAGAAAATTCAAGAAATATGAACTGTTTTATCGGGAAAGATGATGAACAGTGCTAACACTTTCCATAAGCCGACAGTGTAAATATCCAACGCCGGCAGCTTACAAAGGTAGGCCGGCGATGTAGAGACAACTTACACTGGAATAGAAGCTACGTAAAAAAAATTATTTTCACGTTACATGAACGAATGCCGGCTATCTGGGATTTTATGCGGCGGCGTATAGTCTGGCGTACGTGGAACGCTGGCAGCCTTCAAGCCAATGCACTCGATATGAAATAAAAGAACACAGGCACTGGGTTTCAACGCCGGTGGCGTTTAAGCCAGCGTACACCCGCATTTCTTCTACGAGAAGTTTGAATTACATGAACAGAATATATATATATATATACACAATAAATATTACTAAACATATATTATATATATATGATCACATAGAATTTATTAAGTAGATAACTAAATACAAATATTTAGAATAAATTTAAGTAATATTTGATAACTCTTAAAACCCTAAAATTATAGAAAAATATTAAGTGTTAATAACAACTATAAATAATCAAATATTTGTTCTAGGTGGATAAAATAGGTAAGAATGGAAATTGAAATAAGCTAAATTTACGAATAATGTGACTTCTAAAAATGACAAAATAGTTATACAAAATAAACTAGGAGAAACACGAAGACACTAAGTAATAATAAACAAATATGATTTACTATATCAAGTCAGGTATAGAATAACATAAAATTAGTATTAGTCACTACAGAACTTAATAAATATCAGTTTAGGAAACTAGACATGTATAAGAATTTAGCTATATAGTTTATATTATATTGATGAATACTTTATTCATATCAAAAGGTGACTTTGATACCATAGAAGATCTTCCAGCGGATTATTACGATTAAGTTACCATGAGCAGGTGAGTAATTCAGTCATATTATACTATTTGTGCTTGCAAATAGATGAACATGTAATACAAAGACAATCAAATGAATGTTTTGTTGGAAATATGTTGTGATCTGATTGTATGATTGTTAATCTACGATTATGAAAGTGATAATATAATGGTTTGATGTTGTGAGGTAATATGATGATGATTGTGTGTAATGTATGATCACCATGAAATTGAATAAGAACTATTGACTTATTAAAATAATCTGGTCATGCATTGCACGTACTGCATTATTGCATATGTAAACGGGTGACAGCCTGCTACGTATTAATATTTCGGTTATCTGTTAACTCTTGGTTTTTCTAAAGTGTTAGTTCTTCCAAGGTTTTCTTTGTTCTGTTGGTTCTACGGGAACTAAGTGGTAATGAAGAATGCCGCCCAGTATCACTTTGAAATGATTAATACTAAGGGAGTTTCTAAGGATGGATACAGAAATGGTTAGTTAAACTATTATATTTAAAGTGATAATCCCTAAAAAGAAATTGTTGATTTTTCTGTAAACTTAGTCTCTCCTAGGCAGGTGGTCATAAAGTAAATGTGCTTCAACCCTTAAAAGAGGGCGTAAATCTTTTTCCTGTTTGGATTCTAGATCATCAAGCTTGTATCTGAGCATATGATTGAGTGATTGCATTACATATGATTTGTTAATAACTTGTTTGATTGTGTAATATGTCTGGTTATTCACTGAGCCATGGTTTCGCTCATACTCCAACAATCTTTTCAAGTTTACACTTCGACCCTGGTTAGTCACTTCCAGTAATATGGCTCCGATAGGAGCTTAAGAGTTGGAAGTCTATGATTCTACTTGTGATTAATGGTTATGTTTCCTAGAATAGATTAGCTAGTGCTATTTTATCAGTTATGAACTACAAGAAAGCTACATGGTTTGTAATAGTTCAGTGATATTTTATGATTAAGATAGTAGTTATTTACTAATTTATTTCTTACATGTATTTATCATTTCTTATCAAAGCAACTAAAAGATCCTGTTGTTTTGAAAAACCTGTCACTCTCTGAAAGTAATATAGTGATAGCATTCAAGTGTGACTTGTCTACTTCTACTAGGGTACCCTTGGGGCGTGACAACTAGTTTTAAGAATGGTCTTTATGTGACGAAATTTGAGGTTGTTGCAATAGCTAGTTTTAAGAATGGTCTTTATGTGACGAAATTTGAGTCCTCTACTCTTATCTTTTCAAATGTAAATTCATTAGTTTGTAATATGCCTAGAAACTTAATCACTAGTGTATTTATGGGTCTATTAACAATCAACCTAAGGAAAGTCCTAGGACTTAACATAAGTATTAGAATTTTCTTGAAAAAAATAGAACAAGATATGATCAACATTATCCAAGGATCTTATGCACTAGGAATAACCTGAACTTCACTCTTACTAATTTGATATATCTCACAAATTAACTAAAGTGGTTTGTTCTCACAATCAAAAGATTGGTAAGAACACAATAGTTTCTAGAGAAAGATCTTAAGAAAAAGAAAGTTAACTTGAATGCAATAATTCTCATTAATGTTTACAAATAATTCCTATTTATACTTATGACTTGATATCTAAAATAGGAAAGTTATCTAAAAATAGGAAAGCTATCTAAAAGATAGAATAGGAAAGCTACAAACAAATCAAAAGATTAAAGACCTATTGTTAGATTCACGTGTAATGTACGCGAAAAATTTGTGGGCAGTGTCTTGTAGTTCACGGGCATGAGTAAGACTACAATACCCATTGAACATTCTCCTCTAAGCTACATATTGCAACTATCTCCAAATAGAATGTACCATCGGTATAATTGTGGGCATCATTCAAGGCACGGTTGGCTCCGTTACTTCAATCGCGACTTCACATTTCAAGTCTGTTTGAACTATGGGCAATTCCAAGGCACGATTTCATCATTTTCTAAATTTCCTTCATTCCTTGCACAAACTGGTACAAATTCATTTATATGATGAATTTCATAGCTACAGTTTATCCTCATAACGTCTGTTTGTTCGAATCCTCTGAGCTAAGCTTTGCAATACTCTAACTTTAACTCTAGCTCTTGTTATTGGACCCTTGGTTTGATTTACATTAATTTGTAATATTAAGTCCTCAAGTTTTGCAGTTTATCTAAATCTAACTTCATTTGTATGTAATTTTTCTATTCCAGAATTGGTGTGACTCTTCAAATGTTACACAATAGGTTAGGACATCCTTCATTGTCAAAACTAAAACACATCTCTTCATGTGACGTGAATGTTGATATTGATTTGTATGTGATACTGTCATCCTTGCAAAATCACATAGATTGCCTTTTCCTTTCAGGTCCTTCATTTACTACTCACACTTTTGAGTGTTTACTAGCTACAAACACTCTCATTAATCGATTGCCAATGAAAGATATGACTAGCAATCACCATATGAAGCATTATTTAGCAAGTTACATGAATGCTCTGACTTGAGAACAATGAAATATATGTTGTCTTTGTTAAGAATGTCTTTTCTTTCAAGTGTTTTATCCATGAGTTGATTGAATTTCCATCTTTCATGTTTCTCGATATGCAAAATGATCTTATATAAGGTCATTGTATTCCTGCGTAGTTTGGTACATCCATAGGTTAAGCTAGATTTGAACTTTAGTCATCAGGTTGTTTCTACACAAAAGCATCACCTTCTCATTTTGATACTAGTGTAGATTTTGTTCCAAACACTCGAATTTTTTCTCATGTACATTGAACATACTATAGCTTAAAGACTTCATTTTTGGTGTTCATTCTTCTTCATCAAGAAAAGTAACAATCATTATCCTATTAAATATATAAGATCCTTGGCTAATGTGCTAATTATTCAAGAAAGACAACATTGTTATGAATTAAAAATGGTCCTAATTGGATAGAGGCTATGAACAAAGAGTTGTTGGCTTTAGAGTCTAATCATACATGAGAGATTTTTCCTTTACCTAAAGGAAAAGAGAAAAAGGTTTCAAATGGGTTTATGAAGTTAAATACAAGCCTAATGGATCTATTGTAAGATACAAGGCCAGATTAGTTGCTAAAGGGTATCATCAAGTGGAAGGTGTTGATTATATCCTTATTTTTTCCCCCATCGTGAGGCATCCATTATGCGACTATTGTTGATGATTTTAGAAGTAAAAAGAACTAGTATGTGCATCAATTAGATGTCAATAATGCTTTTCTTCTTGGCTATATTGATGAAGAAATTTACATGGAACCCCTTGGTAGTTACAGTTCGGTCCATCTCGGTTATGTTTATAAATTGGTATAGTCCTTAGAGGGATTGAAGCACACTTCATGATAGTGGAATCAATAATTTACACACTTTATTTATACTCTAGGTTTTCGATAGTTAAAGAAGTATTATTCTTTGTTCACAAATGTTTTAATTGCTAACACTTCTATTAAAGTAAGCAAATAGGTTATATAGTCCATTCATGTAGCCTATACTACCAAGAATTTGGCTAAAGTTCAGTTTTCCATAGGGATAGAGGTAGGTCACACATTTAAAGGATTCTTGCTTAACTAACACAAGTTTCTCCTTGAGATCTTGCAAAACACTGGCTTGATAATCGTAAAACCAGTGATGATATGGTTCTAACTAGGTTTACGGTTAGATCATGTAACGAGAGTACTTAATAGAGGGTTATTGGGCGACCCTTGTATCTTACTGTTATAAGGCTAAAAATTTCATTTACTATTCAATAATTAAGTCAAATTGTGGGTAAACCTTGGAGTTCGCATCTTTGGGTAACCTATCATGTCCTTAGATATTTAAAAGGCATGTTTGACAAAGGTCTTTTAATTTTTCTTTTTCCACGGTGCATTCACAAGCTTATACTAATGTGGATTGGCATGTCAGTATTGCTGATAGAGTCTTTAATAAGATATTGTATGTTTCTTAGTTCCTCTCTTAGTAATTGTGAAAAGATCTAGACACCATCCATAAAATTAAAAAAAATCAAATATAATAGTTGGAAAATGGTTAGGAATTTATACCAAAGGAATGAAAAAAATTAATTAGTAGGCCAGCTAAAAAAAAGTTAAGGTTAGCTTGATTAAAGGTTTAGGTTAGCAAGGCTATAAAATAAAACCTAGTGGAGATGGAGGGTTAAATTGTGCCCTGTGGTACTCCAAATGGAAACCCTACAAACCTTAAACCCTACCTTACTATCCTTATATAAATATCTCCTTTTTTTTCTACCCTTATCTTTTTAGGAAGCCTACTCAAACCCTAAGGTGAGATTTTCTAGACCTTAGCCTTCACTTAATGTTAATTAAGTAAGTTTAAAGGAGGATTAGCAATAATCAGCTAAGGTTATATACTTTGTGATAGGAAATGTGGACAATAGGGGCAGATTAAGAGAAGGATAACAGCAGCAAGCTTAAGGAAATTCGTAATAAGGTGAGTTTGAGGTTTTGAAGTATTGAAAAGCAAAGTTTATAGTGTTTTAAGTGTAAAATTTGATTTGGGTGTGTTAATATGTAATGGGAGCATCAAGGAAATTGAGTTAGAGGTGTCTTGAGCCTTGGAATACCACTCACAGTTGAAACAACAAGATGAGAACTGAAATCAACAATTTACGTTTTGAAGATGTGGTGATAGAAAGATAAGATTATTCTAGTAATCCAAAAGATCAAGAATGAACAAGTTTTGAGGTTGAGTTCCACTAGAAAATGATTTTGAGAGGGATAGGGTGATAATATGTGCTTAAACTATAGAGAGGGTGATGAAAAAAACATGAAGTTTAATATTGTTAGTATAAAAGCTATTAAATGAAGAGTTTGCACATAAGATTTTTGCAAATTTCAGAAGAACCATTATGGATTTGGGAATGTGCTATCAAGTAGATGGTTTAAGTCTTAAAACTCATGATGAAACATGTTTCTAAGGAAAAAGGAAGATACAACAGGTAAAAATTCAGATTAAACATGATCACGTACCCCTATAAAGACCCAAAAGTCATCTAAAAACTCCTTTCGATGAAAAACCTGATTTTAAGTTTGAAACAATGAAAACCTGAAAGAAAACTAATGGAACACAAGGTCATATATCATTCCATTTTCCTCTTTAACCTCAAAACTACAAAGGATCAAGTTTTCTAGAAGAACATAACTACTGCACGATATTATGTATTTGCCCCTGCTCTTCCTTGACCTTTAGAACTTGAAGGGATAGAGTTTTCTAGAAGAACAAGGCCATAACACTTGGTCGTGTATTTGCCCTTGTTCCTTTTTAATCTCGAACACTTTCAATCTTAGTAAAACATGGGAAGTATACAGTCTCATGTATTATCCTGTGTACCTTTCTAACTCCAAACCTAGAAGGGGTCCACGACCTATATATGGGCTAAAATATCTTTCGTCTAAAAGAACACGACCTAATAACTGTGCTGATGGACTACCCATGGACTTTTCCAGCCAATTATACCTTTGTCAATTACCATCCATATTGCACGAAACTTGATTTGATTCTTTCCTTGGAGTTAAAATAACCCTGTAAACATGATTTTTAGGTAGATATGGTTAAACCAAAATTACCACAATAATGAATTAAAGGTAGTTAGTCTTGAGCTAATTTTGACTTCAAATGTGAACAGTTATTGGATATCAATCTTGGAAAGTGATAACAAGATCAAACCAACTGTTAAGTATGTATTAATTGTGTGTTACTTGCTAGGGTACTATTAATAATTACACTAAGACCTAAACTTGGCTAAATTGTGTGTTAGTTTCTACTTGGTTGCTTCCCTCAAGAAGTGGTATTGTTGGACTGGGTTGCGAGCCTGATTGCAATTTCGGGAGGATGCGATAATTGTAGGCGCTGGACCCCCATGAAGTGTGTGGTAAGGACAGGTAGGTAGTTGATTAGGAATATTTCAAAATGAGATGATCAATTAGGAGTAGGTACGAAGTTGTAACGTAGTTATGTAGGGGTAAAGCCTCTTGCCTAATATGCCGTAGTGGATTGTGCTCATTGATGATTATTTATGTGGAATTGATCCGTATTAGACTACTTCTTCTTTTTCTTTTCTAATGAGTTTTGTGGACTTGTCAAATCCCTCTTCAGTGGTGATCCGCTAAGAGATCCCTACCTCCTTTGTTTGGTGAGAGTCATAAGTACTCTTGTGGTGTCAGTATTTCTAGGATGTTGGGAATACATGTTTGTTAGCTTTAAAAATATTACTAAACTTAACTTGTGTCTATTACATTAGTATAAGAATGCATGGCATGCATGTATGTGGTTGATTACTATGTACTGGTGTTGGTCCCGAAAAGATAACCAAGAGAGGGGGTGAATTGGTTATAAAAACTTGTTTTTAAAAATAATTTCAAACAA
The DNA here is from genome assembly GCA_024138025.1 of Combretum micranthum. NCBI lineage: Eukaryota > Viridiplantae > Streptophyta > Magnoliopsida > Myrtales > Combretaceae > Combretum > Combretum micranthum. The sequence goes on from JAMXBD010001933.1 coordinate 44,456, forward strand.
AATTCACACCACTTGATTATACTATAAAATGGCTTTAGATTTTTCTCGTAAATATGAAAATCACAAATGAACACTTAAAAACAATACAATAGATCAAAACACAATGCTCAAGCACTTTGAAAAATAAGTTTGAGTTCTAAATGTTTTCTTCTTGGAACTTTTCTGAAATACCCTCTGATTAACCCTCTGACTCAAGAACAATAATTACACTACTCTCTGTTTCACTTTCTGACTCAAGAACACATGCAGCAAGTGAAAATTAAATTTGCACGAAAATAAAAAGAGATGAGGAAGAGATAGCAAATTCGATATATAGAGGTTCCGCCTTGAGCGTCAATCCTCTCTTCCAGCTCCAAGCCAGGGTCACTGTAATCACTACGATTTTGTTCCACTAATCCAATCAATGAAAATCGTTACAAGAAGTTCACATTCACTCAGCTTGATTCTCTTAAACAATCAACTACTGAGCCTACTTGCAACTCACAATCACTCAAACAATAAGTAATTCAAAATCTGAGGAAAACAATAACAATCCTCTACAGTGTTGCAACAAAGAAGATGAACAGTAACGAATACACAATTTTGCTCTTTTTCTTTTCGAAAATGTTATCCTCTATGTGTGTTGTTTTTATGACTTGAAGCTCTGGATTTTTTTTTTCCGTCAACGTTCGAATTTGAATTTTCCAGATAAGCCTCAATTTCAAATTTCCGAGAAAAACGATATGATAAGCTCTGTTTCCATATTTTTCGTTTGGCATAATCCCTTCAAGTTTATCTTCATAATCTGCCTTGCTTTGAATTTCGAACTCTGATAAACTTCCATAAGATTGGGATAACTCAAATCACTATAATCCTGCATAAAATTCTCAAACAAAAGAAATTCGAATCACTTTTCCGTTGAACTCGTCTGCCACTGTTCATGTTTCATCTTCTTTTATTACCGCTCATCAGATTTATTGATTTTAATCTGATTTCAACAAGATATATAATTTCTCGCTTGTGTCTTATCCTTTATTTATGTAATATATAATTTCCTTCATTTACTCTTATGCAATTCATCCAAAACATTCAGAATAAGAAATAAACTTGAATTGTCATGATTATATTTAAATCCATAAAATGAAAACCTGTGGATATTGAACCAACTTATGTGGAACAGATTGAATATATTTCCCAAATACATCCAATCTTTGGAGCTAGGTCTTCAATGGATCGATTAAAACTTGTTTTTCTTCATAAAAGATTATATCACACTTTCTGACTTTTGCTTCTGATATACCTTCTGCAGATTATTTGTACCTTCTGACTTTGCTTTGATATACCTTCTGCTTGGTTTAAGAACTTATTTTATAAGCAATGTACCTTCTGCCTAACTTTCTGAGTATTCTTTGAGTTGTGTAAAGAATTAATTTCTAAACTTCTGACAAATTTTCTGACAAACACAACTCAAATAAATGTTATTTCATTCTTTTTGTTATCATCAAAATCTATAATTGAGAAAAACCAACATTCTCCCCTTTTTGATGATAACAAAACTCTATATAAACAAAATCATAAAATTCGAGGAAGATGCATGATCATCAGAATGACAAGCATGATCATCTGAATGTCATAATCATGTCATAAACATATATCATGCAAAATTAATCAATATACCATCATATCTCATATAATCATATATTAGATAAATATTTAATTTAAGTTTATTTTGTTTATCTTTTCTCCTTTTTGTTAGCATTAAAGAAACCAATCATTAAGTTTAATTTACTCCCTTTAGTATATGCCAAAGATATATGCATTAATACGAATTAAGGAAGATAGCAATTAAGATCATAATTGCATAGTCTTTTAGAAAAAAACAGAAATAGGCACATAGGCAGAAAAACAAGAAATTTAGTTTTTCTTTGGTGGAACTTTCTTTGCTTGCTTCTTCTTCCTTGTGGGAAGAGTTCGTCTCACAGGGACTGTTGGTTCAGCTTGTGAAGTTTCAGGTTGAGTTGAGCTTGGAGGTTGGTTAAGATGCAATATGTTCTCAGCAACTTGATGTGTAGGAAGAATTTGAGGAGGAATGAGATGCATTGCTTCTAAGGCATCTGAAGCTTGAGTTTCAGAATGATCAGAAGTTTTAGGAACTTCAACTGTGGTACCTGAATTTCCCCATCGTGAGTACCAATAACACCTTCTTCGGATTGCTGCTTTTCTTCTTCCTGTACTGGAGCTAGTGGCTCATTGGTGGTCTCACTTATTGGAGCTTGAGTAGTGATTGCTGGTTCACTGATGCTCGGTGGAACAGCTGGAATATCAGATCCAAGAGAGTTACCAGCAATAATGTCTTCTTCAGATAAGACATTAGGTTGTCCAATAGGGTGTGAGTCTTGTTGATTTTGTGTACTGATAGCTTGAAGAATTGATTTGGTTAAATCGGTCTTCAAACCATCGAATTTTTGATCAATTATGTCCAACAACTCAGATTTTAAACCTGCTTTGGATGTTTCTCCAGGAGGAACCGCACCTTCTGAGTCACTCTCTGACTCAGTATCAGCAAATACTTTTTCGCCTTCTCTTATCTCAAATTTACCTCAGTCCTTATTTCATGGGATTTTTTCTCTTTCCAACACTTTTGCTTTTCTGCTCTTTTAGAAAGCAAATCCTCTTTTTCATTTTCTTGCCTCGCACTCTCTGATTTATCCTCTACCTCTGGGAGCAACTCACATTCAGCTAGAGATTTGATCTTTTGCCAATCAAACTTGAATTTAAAAAATTTAGGATGACGATACCAAGAACCATCCTTAGAGAACCAAAAGTTTTCAGAAACAAGTATTCCCATTTTCTTTGTATTAAGTTCACCAAACTTCTTTAAACCGACTGTCGATTTAAAATTTTTTGGTAACTTAATTTTCTTGAAATTGAAAAGTTTCATCAAAAGATTTCCATAGGGCTTGTTTCGTCGAGTTCTCACATATGTTTCAAGATTATGGTTGGTATGTCTAAATTTAAATTCTTTTTGATTGCTAAAATGATCAATCCTTCTTCTGTGGAAATCGTTGTTGTGCTACCATCTTAGGTAAAATGCAATCCACAATGGCTTTATGCAACAGACGTATCAGCAATTCAAAGTCAGTGGAAAATTGTCCTTTTCCTTAAACTCCAATCCCATCATTCAGCTCTGTAAAAATCTCATTTTGGATAGACTGATCAACTTAGCATCACTACAATCTTTCATATCAAAACAATCAACAGAGATGTTTCCTCGTGATTTTAAGTGCTTTCCCAACAACTTTGGATTTTAAAGAAAAATCATCCATTTGTTCTAGATGTTCATAAAATTCCTTTATAATCTTCTCATTAACTATCTCCAAAATACTACACAACTTCTTGCATCCAACTCTATTCAGCCAGTGATGCAAATAAAATCCATTTGATGCGAAGAACTTAAAGTCTATAAAAGAACATTCTCTGACCTTGTTAGGGATTCTCGTTGAAGAAGCTTTTCGTTTCTTCGTGGGGGTGGTTTGTGCAGGGGTATCCTCTGATTCAGTTTGTTCTGAGTCATCCTCTGACTCAGGCTTTGAGGGTTCAGGCGATTCTTGTTCGTCTTTTTGAGGTGATAGGGTTTCTTGAACTTCATCGTCCTTAGCTTCTGAGTCATCATGTCGTTCTTTAGAACGAGATTCTCTGATCTCTCCCTCGTTGTTAGTTGTTTCAAGTTCTTCAGAACTTGAGGATGTATCCTCAATTTGTACTTTTTCAGTGACTTTCTTGGATTTAAAACCTTTTGCCAGAATTCGAGTTAATTTTCGTGGAGCCATGCTTAGGGTTTGGTTTTGAAATGAAAAAAAATAGACAGAAAGAGATTGTTTTGAGAGGGAAAAGAAGAGGCAATGAAAGGCCTTAAAGAAAGGTTGTTACGGGAATAAGCAACAATAATTGCGCCTTACTTCGACATATTGAATATTATTTATTTATTAAATTTTTTTTATTATTATTACTTTTTATTTTTATTGTTAATATATTATTAATTTTAAAAGGGAAAACACATACCTACTTCATTCCTTAGAATTTCAATTCTTGTTTTATCCAAAGGTTTAGTAAAAATATCGCATATTGATTTTCAGTTGATACAAACTCAAATTAATATTTCAATTTGAACATGATCTCTGATAAATGATGTCTAATTTCTATATGTTAGATCTAGAATGATGCACAGGATTTTTAGTTAAAATTAATGCACTTGTTTATCACATCTTATTGAGATACTTTTATAGTCTAAACCAAAATCCAATAATTGTTGTTTAATCCACAGAATTTGTGCACAACAATTTCCAATTGAAACATACTCAGCTTCTGCTGTGGATAAAGCAACTGAATTCTGTTTTTTAGAAGACCAGGAAATTAGTTTGTTTCCTAAAAATTGACAAGTTCCAGAAGTACTTTTCCTGTCAATTTTGCATCCTGCATAATCAGCATCTGAGTATCCAATCAAATCAAAATTTTCATTCTTGGGATACCAAATTCCTAATTTTACAGTACATGCAATATATTTAAAAATTCTTTTCACAGCTTTTAAATGTGTCTCAGTTGGATTACTTTGAAATCTTGCACAAATGCATACAGAAAATAAAATATCTGGTCTAGATGCAGTCAAATATAAGAGAGAACCAATCAAACTTCTGTATATTTTTCATTAACTTTCTTACCTTGTGAATCAGTATCTAACCTGATTGATGAACTCATTGGTGTAGCAACTTCTTTTGTCTTCTCGAATCCAAACTTTTTCAGAATTTGTTTGGTATACTTTTCTTGATGAATGAAAATTCCATCTTTTGATTGTTTGATTTGTAATCCCAAAAAGAAATTTAATTCACCCATCATAGACATTTCAAATTCTGCCTGCATAAGCTTTGCAAAATCTTGACAATATTTCTCATTAGTTGAACCAAATATGATGTCATCAACATATATCTGTACAACTAGAATATCTGTATTATAATGCTTGATAAACAAAGTAGTATCAATTTTACCTCTTTGATATCCACTTGAGATAAGATACTCACTGAGTCTCTCATACCAAGCTCTTGGTGCTTGTTTGAGTCCATACAAAGCTTTTCTTAGTTTGAAAACATGATCAGGCTTAATATGATCTTCAAATCCAGGTGGTTGTTCAACAAAAACTTCTTCTTTAATATAACCATTTAAAAATGCACTTTTTACATCCATTTGAAATAATTTGAAATCTTTGTAACAAGCATAAGCAAGTAATAATCTTATTGCTTCCAATCTAGCTACTGGTGCATAAGTTTCATCATAGTCTATTCCTTCTTCCTGAGAATATCCTTTAGCTACAAGTCTAGCTTTATTTCTAACTATTTTACCATTTTCATCTAGTTTGTTCTTAAAAACCCATTTAGTACCAATGATTGATTTGTTTGTAGGTCTAGGAACTAAATCCCATACATTATTTCTTTCAAATTGATTCAATTCTTCATGCATAGCGGTTATCCAATTATTGTCTTTTAATGCTTCTTCAATATTACTAGGTTCAATTTCAGATAGTAAAGCAAAATGATTCTCTAAGTCTTGTAATCTTGATCTAGTTCTTGGTCCAGATTCTATGTCACCAATAATTAATGAAGATGGATGAGATGATTTGTATTTCCACACTTTTGAGCTTTCAGGATTTTCAGAAGTTATTTTCTGCTTACCTTCTGCTTTACTTTCTGCTTTACCTTCTGCTTTACTTTCTGCTTTACTTTCTGATATATCAGATTGTTGATCTTTCTCCAAAGTACCCTCTGCTTTACTTTCTGACATATCAGAGTTTATTCTTCCTTTCACTTCAGAAGTAAAACGGTTATCTTTGTTCATAGGTGCAAGCATTTCATCATCATCTAAATCATCTTTCATATCAATGAATCGCACATTTATAGATTCTTCAACTACTTTTGTTGTTTTATTATAAACACGATATGCTTTACTATATTGTGAATATCCTAGAAAAATTGCTTCATCAGATCTTTCATCAAATTTTCCAAGATTATGTGCATTCTTTTTCACAAAACATGTACAACCAAATATGTGAAGATATGATACTGATGGTTTTGTAGTTAGAGGTCTAATGTATATTCTATTCATAATATAACATGCAGTTGAAACGGCTTCAGCCCAAAAATGTTCAGCTATTTTGCTTTCATTTAACATAGAACGAGTCATCTCTTGAATAGTTCTATTCTTTCTTTCTACTACACCATTTTGTTGTGGTGTATAAGGTGCTGAAAAATTGTGGCTTATTCCATGTTCTTCACAAAATGAGATAAACATAGCATTATCAAATTCCGTTCCATGATCAGTTCTTAATGAAATAATAGATAGTCCTTTTTCATTTTGAATTTGTTTAGCAAACTTATGAAATGTTTCAAAAGTGTCAGATTTGTGTTTTAAAAAGAACACCCATGTATATCTAGAAAAATCGTCTACTATGACTAGTCCATATTTGCTACCTCCTAGACTCCTAGTTCTAGTAGGTCCAAACAAATCTAGATGCAAAAGCTCAAGAGGTCTTTTTGTTGAAATCACATTTATACATTTATGAGAAACTGAGACCATCTTGTTCTTTAAACATGTTGAACACTTTACATCATGCTTTATGTTTATTTTAGGTAAACAACAACAATATTTCTTTTTGAAAGTTTTTCTAAGTGATTGAAATTTACATGACCAAGTTTTCTATGCCAAACATGTATACTATCATTCATAGATAAGAAGCAATATTCAATACTCATATCAGATGGAGTAATTAGATACACATTCCTTTTTCTAAATCCTTCAAACAATTTAATTCCATTAGAATCGTATGCAAAACACTTGTCCTTTTCAAAATTTATTTGATAACCTTTATCACATAATTGACTTATACTTAAGAGATTATGTTTTAAACCTTTAACCAAAGAAACATTCTCAATCATGTAAGGAGAATAACCAATTGTTCCTTGACCAATTATCTTACCACGACTGTCATCACCAAATCTCACATACCCTTTTTCTTTCCATATTAGACTAGTAAACAAGGAAGCATCTCCAGTCATGTGGCCTGAACATCCACTGTCCAAGTACCATGTTCCTTTTATTTTTGCTCCTTGTTCCTACAAAATATAAACAAGGTGATCAAACCTTTTTAGGAACCCAAACAAACTTGGGTTCTTTAAAAATCAAGCTCGTTTTATCTTGTTTCTTAACTTGATATGTACTGAGCTTGTTTCTTTTGTAGAAACAAAATTTTTCAATATGACCTATTTTGTTACAAAAAGAGCATGAATATGTATGTGTATAATACCTTTGATTTGATTTTTGATAGTGATTTCGTTTTGGATAAATGTTAGATTCATACCTGTTCCCTCTGCTATACCTTCTGAGTCTGCCTCTGCCGTCGCTGTTCTTGATGTTTTTAAGATGATGAACAGTACTTTCGACATTTCCAGATCTTTGGGCTTTAACAAATGTTGTCCTTTTTACATTATTTGAAGAACTACCAGATTCATATCCAATCCCAGATTTTATACATGAAGGTCTTTGACTATTAATTAACATATTCAACTTCTTATCACTCTCATTAAATTTGTTGAACGTGTTCTTGATAGATCGTGACAGATCCTCTACTCGACCATTTAGTTCTCTTATTTCGTTTTTTAATACTTCATTTTCCTTCCTTAAACATCGGTTTTATTAAACAATTTCTCATTATCATTTTCAACATATCATTTTCATCAATGATTAACTTGTTTGTTTGGCGCATAACATCCTTCTCATTTTTAATGCTTTATTCTCAATATCTAGTTTAGATATCTTCGAATCTGCCTTTTTAAGTGCTCTAAGAAGTTTCTTCATTTCAGAATACATGTCAGATTCACTCAATTCTTCATCAGAATCAATACGTACCTCGGAAGCTGCCATGAGACAAAGATTGGCTTCTTCTTCGTCTTCACTTTCACCTTCTGATTCACCTTCTGAGGCATCGAGGTCACTCCATGTAGCCATCATTGCATGACTTTTCTTTTTGAATTTCTTCATCTTCTTCTTAAGAATTGGACATTCGTACTTGATGTGGCCTGGTTGTTTGCATTCATAGCAAACAATTTCTTTCTTTTCCTTCTTTTCTTCCTTTTCTTTGAAATTCTTTCCTGAAACATATTTGTTATCTTTATTGAAATTTTTGAATTTCTTACCTTTGAAGAACTTGTTCAATCTTCTAGCTAACATGCCGACATTTTCCTCAAATCATCATCATCAAAATCAGATTCATCATTGACTACTTTCTTTGCTTTGAATGCTATTGCTTTTGGACTTTCTTCAACTTCCTCTGTCGTGTGAAGATGTGACTCATAGGCTAGCAATTTCTCCCTCAATTGACTTAGGCTCAGCTTGTTCAAGTCTTGAGCTTCCTCAATCGCGGTCTTTTTTGCATCCCATGACTTTGGTAAAATCCTGAGTATTTTCCTGACAAGATCAGGATCATTCATCTTCTTTCCAAGAGAGGTTAGTTCATTAGTAATAGCAGTAAAGCGATTAAAAACTTCTTTTATTTTCTCATTAGGCTTGATCTTGAACAATTCATATTGTTGTATCAAGCATTGATTTTTGTTTCCTTGATAGTGTTAGTTCCTTCATAAGTATTAGATAAAGTGTCCCAAATATCCTTAGCTGTTTCACAAGAAGAAATCAGATAAAATTCAGAAGGAGCTATTGTAGTAAGTAAGAGATTCTTAGCCGTGTTGTTCCTTTCTATGATCCTTAATTCAGCAGTAGTATATGTATCATCATCAGTCATAGTCACTGGAATATCTCCAAATGCAATCACCTGCCAAGAAGCATAGTCATTAGCTTTCACATAGGTAGACATGCGCATTTTCCAATATAGGTAATTTGATCCATCAAAATATGGAGCTCGGTTAATAGCAATGTTATTTTCAGCCATTTGAAAAGATCACTCAAATAAAATAAATGAGAACGCTCTGATACCAATTGTTGGTCCCGAAAAGATAACCAAGAGGGGGGTGAATTGGTTATAAAAACTTGTTTTTAAAAATAATTTCAAACAAAATCACACCACTTGATTATACTATAAAATGGCTTTAGATTTTTCTCGTAAATATGAAAATCACAAATGAACACTTAAAAAAACACAATAGATCAAAACACAATGCTCAAGCACTTTGAAAAATAAGTTTGAGTTCTAAATGTTTTCTTCTTGGAACTTTCTGAAATACCCTCTGATTAACCCTCTGACTCAAGAACAATAATTACACTACTCTCTGTTTCACTTTCTGACTCAAGAACACATGCAGCAAGTGAAATTAAATTTGCACGAAAATAAAAAGAGATGAGAGAAGAGATAGCAAATTCGATATATAGAGGTTCCGCCTTGAGCGTCAATCCTCTCTTCCAGCTCCAAGCCAGGGTCACGGTAATCCACACCGATTTTGTTCCACTAATCCAATCAATGAAAATCGTTACAAGAAGTTCACAATTCACTCAGCTTGATTCTCTTAAACAATCAAACTACTGAGCCTACTTGTAACTCACAGTTACTCAAACAATAAGTAATTCAAAATTTGAGGAAAACAATAACAATCCTCTACAGTGTTGCAACAAAGAAGATGAACAGTAACGAATACACAATTTTGCTCTTTTTCTTTTTCGAAAATGTTATCCTCTATGTGTGTTGTTTTTCTGACTTGAAGCTCCTGGATTTTATTTGTTTCCTTCAACGTTCGAATTTGAATTTTCCAGATAAGCCTCAATTTCAAATTTCCGAGAAAGACGATATGATAAGCTCTGTTTCCATATTTTTCGTTTGGCATAATCCCTTCAAGTTTATCTTCATAATCTGCCTTGCTTTTGAATTTCGAACTTCTGATAAACTTCCATAAGATTGGGATAACCTCAAATCACTATAATCCTGCATAAAATTCTCAAACAAAAGAAATTCGAATCACTTTTCCGTTGAACTCGTCTGCCACTGTTCATGTTTCATCTTCTTTTATTACCGCTCATCAGATTTATTGATTTTAATCTGATTTCAGACAAGCTCTATAATTTCTCGCTTGTGTCTTATCCTTTATTTATGTAATATATATATTTCCTTCATTTACTCTTATGCAATTCATCCAAAACATTCAGAATAAGAAATAAACTTGAATTGTCATGATTATATTTAAATCCATAAAATGAAAACCCTGTGGATATTGAACCAACTTATGTGGAACAGATTGAATATATTTCCCAAATACATCCAATCTTTGGAGCTAGGTCTTCAATGGATCGATTAAAACTTGTTTTTCTTCATAAAAGATTATATCACACTTTCTGACTTTTGCTTCTGATATACCTTCTGCAGATTATATTGTACCTTCTGACTTTGCTTCTGATATACCTTCTGCCTTGGTTTAAGAACTTGTTTATAAGCAATGTACCTTCTGCCTAACTTTCTGAGTATTCTTCTGAGTTGTGTAAAGAATTAATTTCTAAACTTCTTGACAAATTTTCTGACAAACACAACTCAAAATAAATGTTATTTCATTCTTTTTGTTATCATCAAAATCTATAATTGAGAAAAACCAACAATTGGCTTTGCCACTCACTTTTTACTATTTCAGGTATTGATGAGGTCCGTGGACCTCTACTATGATCCCGTGGGTTTTGGGGCAATGAGTTTGGAGAGTGACCAAATGAATAGAGGACAATACGGAACTTTGAGACAACTACTTAAATGTTTGTGTTTCTTATTTTTGATGGATGACTATAAACTTTAAACTTTTTTACTACTTTTGGGTCGAGTGCCAAAACTTAAAACCAAGTTGAGCTAAACTCCCCAACTTATGTTTTGCCTTAGTGGCTATGATGTTTAGGGAATGTTTTCTTGACATTTTTTAAATAAGTTGAAATACTATGTATTCTTTTTAGTCTCAAGAAGGATGAATTTACAAATGGCATTTTGCCAAATCTCTTAAAATTGAATAAGGTTTTACAACTAAAACTTGATTAACTACCACCTAACTAACAGAAGCCTTGCATATATCGCTTAGAGGTGATGTGTGGAGCGAAACAACCATGCCATTAAGCAACCTTAGGGCTAGGTCATTTCAGTTGGTATCAGCGTTATAGGTTTAAATTGATTAAAGTGTTAAGCTTAGGATGGTGAGCAAGTGTACGAGTTTAAGTATGCTTATGCTATTGTATGCTTACTTGATTATTTATTATGCTTATCTTAAATAATAACCCTTAAATGGACTTGAATATTAAATAACTATTTAGTTAAATTTAATTTTTTATTTATAGTTTCTATATTCTCAAAATGGTAATAATTGGACATACATGTTTGTATTGCATGTTAATTGTATTAATGGTGGATTGAAATAATCGTTTAATTACTGCTTTATATGTGTTCCACATTGTATACTAGATGAGAAGAAGAAATAGTTATGGTAATGGCGATCCCCATAAGGACTTATCTCCTTGACCACTACTGCCCAATTATTAGGAGCAGTTGATAGACTTAGTTAATAATAGCCTCAGCACTTTAAGGGACAAGATGGATAGGAATTAGAAGTCAGACAGACGTGATGAGGCTAAGTTAACTGAATTTGTGATGCTTGTTCGCTCTTTCATTGGGGCTACTAGGGACCCTTTGGAGGTTGAACATTAGATGCACCAAGTGGGGAGGATATTAGTTGCTTATGCAGTGCCCAGGGAGAGATGGTTGGATTATGCAAATTTCATGTTGCGAGGTAAGATAGCTCAGGGGTTGGAGTCCACTAGTCATTTGATGAATGATGTGATAACTTGAGAAGTGTTCCAGAGGGAGTTTTATGCTAAGTATTTCCCCCCTAAGGGTTTAGGAAAAGATGTTTGTTGACTTCTACAGCATCAAGTATAGGAGCAAAACGGTTGACGAGTGAGAGATGGAGTTGAATCATCTAGTGAAGTTTACTCTTAAGGCATTCAAGAATGAAGAGTCAATGAGGCAAAGGTTTTTGAATGGATTAGAACCATACTTGCAACAAGAAGTGAGGAAGTTTGAGTTGGGAACCTAGTTGGCTTAAGTATGTAAAAGACATGGAAAGAAAAAAAAAATATCTTGGGAAAGAGACCCACTATTACTTATTTTACTAGAGGAAATACTTATGGGTATGGAGGTTGCTTAAGTATATTGGTAGCCTTAAGTAGTAAACTTTTTTGGTTAAGCCATACACACTGACACACACTAAGATGGCTATGCCGAGAAGGATCAGGTGCCCAAGATGTTTTGGACCGCACAAGAAAGAAGCGTGCAATTGGAATCCTAAGGTTTGCCTTTCTTATGGGAAGGAAGGCCATAAGAGTTATGATTGCCTAAGCCCTACGTTTAAGCCATTGTTTTGTTTAAATGTAAGGAAAGAGGACACTATGGGAATGAGTGTAAGGTGGATAATAGAATCGTGGGAACTTGTTGGGAGAGAGGCGTAAAGTCGTTTAGAGGGTCTTTGCAATTTGGGTCGAGGAGCCGAGGCAGAATTGGACACTCTAGTAGGTATGATCCTCATAGTTGGTCATGGAGAGTATGTATTATTTGACACTGGAGTCACACACATATGCAGATTTAAGTAGTTGACTAAGTTGCATACTTTGCTTGTTGATGATGTGCCTACACATTTGTGTTGGTTCACCTTTAGGGATGGGTGCTATTTGAAATAAAATATGTGAAAATGTGATGTATGTATAGCTGATGTGAATATGCTTGCTGATATGTTGATTCTTGATATGGATCATTTTCATGTAATTTTAGGGATGAATTGTGTAAACTCTTGAATTTTTCATAATTCTTAAGAAAATAATTCTAGAAGTCAAACACTAAAATTAAGACCCTAAAAAATTGACCCAAGTTAAAACCGAATTCTAAATAAATCATATACGAAAATTCTTAACCTTGAGGAAAAGAGAACCCTCAAAACAAAATAGAAAATCTAACAATTGATCAATTCAACATCCATATGCCAACCAAATCATCTATCCAATCTTTAACACGCAAATCAAGATAATATATCCGAATAACACTCGAAAAAAAAAAACTAAATTCTTAAATCCTTCAGTAAATTTTAGAATTAAAAATTTAGATTGTCACCAAAAGTCAAACTAAGTTAACCTATAACCCTAGACTCGGTTAAACAATCCCAAGAACTGAAAAATATTAAATAGATCACAAATAAAATAAAATAAAACATAAATGTTGAACCAAAAATATAAAACAGTAAAAAACCCCAAAATTTTATGATATTATGAATAACTCAACAAGCTAGAAGTTAAACCAGAACCCTAAAAGTCAACAAAGTCTACGATAAACCCTAGTGTTTAGATTCGGCAATTCCGTGCTCTTAAACCCTAAACAATAGAATGAAAGTAATTGTTGATAATAGTTTGTAATAATAAAGGGAAGCTTACAAATATCAGATTCACAAATTTCTAGTGTTTTTCGGATCCAAACGAGATCAGTTTTCGAAAACCGAGCCCTGTTACACCGGATAATAAAAATATTTTGATAGCACCGTTAGACTCGTAATAATATAAGGATTCCAAAAATATCAATTTTAGAATTTTTTGGAATCTAAAAATATATGGTATAGCTTGTTTATGCATATTTTTATTACTACAGTTATTTTATTTGTCTAATCTACTATTCATTGTCCTATCTTCCTATTCATCTATCTCTATTTTTCTTACTACCTATATATTTATTTTTTCACTTTTACTTTTTCCATAAAACTTTATTTCATATTATACTTTACATATTGTTACTTTTTTTTACAAAAATTAAATTTTTATCACATTCTCTCTCTCTCTCTTCTCCATGCCGTCTACTCCTCTCTCTCCTTCCCTCCATTTCGTTTTCTTTTTCTTTTATTTAATTAACTCTAAATTTCCCTCCACATTTATCTATAAATACTCTATTTCCCTCCACTTTTTTCGCATACTTATTTACCATAACAAAACTCTTCCAAAATCACTCCTCAAATCTTCTGTCCACAATTCCTCTCTACCAAAACTCTCACAATCAAATTCTTCCAAAATCTTTCCCTACAAAATCCTTCTCTACATATAAATCATTTACCACATATCACTTACCACATAATCTACATTTATCATCTTCATCCTTCATCAAAAACACTCTTAGGTAAAACTTTCAACCATCTATTTACCCATGTCATGTAACTTAGCATGACTATGGTGTTGTTTCTTAAAACTCATATGAGTTGTAGAAGCAACAACATGTTTATGTTTTGTTCTTGTACATGCCAAGAAATTCTGAATTTATTATTTTGTTATGATCATATATGTTGTTATTAATGCTATTATTGTTGATTATTATGCTTCTAATCTAACTCTATATATATTATCAAGTGTATGTATATCTGTATATTTCATAGAGCCTAAATGCTTACTAACTCTTACTAACTTGCTTTTATTATTCTTAATGCTCTTATTATTGCTTTTCCTTTTCTTTCTTTTTCTTTTCTTTTTGGGATTAGTCTATTTTCAGTCCTGGGTTGCCTTGATGAAGCTAAGGCTCCCAATACTTGACGGGTTACCTTGATGAAGCTAAGGTTCCCAATACTTGATATTATTATCTTTTTTATTATTTGCTTCTTATATATTTCCTATATTTTCATCATTTTCATACTACATGCTCATATACATGCATCATCATAATGTTATTGTCTCAACAAAATCTAAAGAGAAATTTTCTCTAATAACAAAACATGAAACTAAACTCTTTTGTTATAAATTTGTCACTAAATAAAGAAACTTGTCAACAACAACTTAGAAAATGTATTTTTACAACTTCTTTTCAAACTTTCTCAAAGTTTTCCTAAGTGTCAACAAGGATAATTTTACCAAGAAAACAAAGAAAAAATGAAGCCAATCTCTCTTAATGTATACATATCCTTACTACTAAATCAAGATTTTGTTATCACCCACATAGGAAAAATTATTTCTACAACTTCTTTTCGAAACCAATCAAGACTTTTCTTAAATAACAATGAAAATGATTTTTCCCAAAGAAGTTAACTAACAAAATAAACATTTTCTTTTATTATGATAAGTCACATGAAGTTTATTAAAACTTAGTATTAATAATTCTTTGGTAAGCAAAATTTTCTCAACAAGCTTACTTGTAGGTGTCACACTCCGAAGGGTACCCTAAATGTGACAGTCCACCACATATAATATCAAACTTAAGAATGACTACCTTAGTCACGCGAAAGCCTTAGTATTACATGTAAGACATCTAGCACGGTAATAGGAGACGCTTTTGGGAAGCATAGTTTAAGCAAGTAAAAATGAATATACAAGAATCCATAAATAAAATATATTATAGCATTAATAGCCAAAGGTCTATTACATGATTTCTTAGGGGCATACCCCTGTAATCCCAAAGATGGTGATAGTCTTTACAACATTCAAATACTACATTAAAGATTTCAAAGGCATTCTAATCTAAATCTTCAAGTAGATTTCCTCCAAAAGCTTCAATAGAAAACTTACGCGGATATGAGAAGACTTCGAGTACAAAAATAGGTGTTCTTGAGAATACAAATACCTATAAGGGCGTAAGCTTATGGGCTTAGTGAGCAAATCCAAAAATTCATACTCAAAGTAAATTATCAACCAAGTTTATTAATAAAACAAATGGAATGCAACAATCACGTGAGCATACAAGACATATGACTTTCCGGGAATCATATGTTGAATGAATTATGCCCTTCATTCGGGGTTGGGTATTCAGGCCAATTACAGCCACAACTTTTAAAACACTTTTATAGATCTTACCGGCTCCTATGCCATAAAAAACTTGTAGTTATTACAGCTCCTACTAGCCACCAATTTACGTAGTTCTTACTGGCTCCTACCCACCACTTACATAATATACCGGTTATGTCTACCACCACTATTATATACTTGTCCCACCAATTGTATAGTAGTGAATGAAATATGACTCAACATATGAAGTGCATGAATAATTTCTTAATTAAAGTCTAGTAGTTATATTCAACTTCTTTCAAGTGAGCAACCAATTTCAAACACTTCAAGATATTAATGTACATGCAACTTTATTACAAACAAATCATGTTTCGATATACTTAGTATTCTTTCAACATATTATCATACAACTCCCATTTGATTTTGATTAAATTCTAATGCAACTAAATTTACAAGCACAATCATAAGTATGAAAAATAACGGGGAGTAAACTCACTCAGCCATGATGACACCTTTCTTGAAATGGATGAGTCGTTCGGGATTTCCACTAATCGTAGTAATCTTCGGGATATGAACAATCCTCCTTGAGATTACCTAATCAAGAAGAATACCCAAAATGAGTATTTCTTTTTGATTCTATGGTACTAATAAGGAACTATGTTAACAAATCATTAAAATTCGTATAGAGAGAAACTCTATCTTAAAATGGCTAACTTGGTCATTTTAACTCGGAATTGCCCATATTATATACCATTTTCTACCTCTTGAAAAATATATCTATTTATAAACTTATTTTCATCAAACTAAGTCGTTTGGGTTCCGAAAAAGTGGCGAACAGATTCACACGAATTTTTATAAACTTGTTTTCCTTCTTTTATCTAAAGCTTATTTTGAAGAGATAGGTAATATAATAGCTTGTAAAACCTTTGAAATGTATAAGCATATGTTAAGTGACTCATATTGAATGAAGTTAATGAAGTTGTCTCAACCATGAAAAGTAAAGTCTTTTAAATATTTTTGGAAAGTGAGAACTTTTGAAATATTCCTTTTTAGTTTGCTTTGAAAATATCTTAAGTTATTTCAAATGAGTATTTTCTTTCCCTAAATTTAATTTTCGTAATCTTTTTAAATTCTTAAGGAATGATTTTATGTTCTAAGCTTAGTTTTCAACTTTTCTTTTGAAAGTAATAACAACTCTATGTTTAGAGAAATAATTTCTTTGTTTCTTGAGATCATTCCATTTTGATGAAAAGAATTTCTAATACTTGTTAAAAAGTGAAGTTTTAGTAAAA
Source organism: Combretum micranthum (assembly GCA_024138025.1). Lineage (NCBI taxonomy): Eukaryota > Viridiplantae > Streptophyta > Magnoliopsida > Myrtales > Combretaceae > Combretum > Combretum micranthum. The sequence continues at coordinate 61,537 of JAMXBD010001933.1, forward strand.
CTTTTGTTTATTTCAAAGTTCTTTTCTATGTATGTTTATGAGCTCCTCTAGATTTCTTAGAAAGTTTGTTTAAGAAAATTACTTCTTATTTCTAGAAAAGAATCTTTATTTTCAAGGAAACATTTCCTCATTTATTTTGTTGAGACAAAAACCATTATGTTTATGCATGAATATAAATCATAAAGCTATGGAAACATAAAGAAACATAATAACTTGAAAGAATAAGCTAATAAGGAAATAAATCAAGTATTGGAACCTTAGCTTCATCAAGGTATCCGAGACTAAGAAAAGACTAGTCCTTAAAAAGAAAAAGAAAATGTTTTGACTTGATGAGGACAAGTCTAAGACTAGAAAGACTAGTCTTAAAAACAATATGAAAGTAAATAAATTACAAGGAAGTAAATAAATTGCAAGAAAAATAAATAAATTGCAAAACAAATGAGCTTATATGCTCTAAAAGATATATATAGCTATATAGATATATTAGATATAAAAGCAACATAAAGAAATTAGATGATGAACAAAAACAAAGTATGAACCTATTGTTGCTTTCTTTAACCTTCATGGTTTAGAAAACACACACTAAGCTCATACTAAGTAGATGAATATAAAGAAGTCTTGAAGAAAATTACCTAAAAGAACTAAACTAGAGAGAACTTCTTGGAAGAAATTTCTTGTAGAAATTTGAGAGAGTAACTTTAGCATAAGAGAGGTGTGAAAGAAGTGGAAGTAAGAGGCAGTATTTATAGGAAAATGTGGGAGATAATTTGTGTTAATTAAATAAATAAAAATGAAACAATTTAGAGATGAAAGAGAGAGGGGCCGACGCAAATTTGAGGGAAAGAGGGAGTGAAAAATTATTTTTTTTTGTATTTTTGTTAATTAAAAGTAAGATATGAAAGATGTGAAGTTGTATTGGAAATGAAAATGTGTAAGAAATAGAGGTAGGATTGTAAGAGTAGGTTATAAGAAAAAGTAGATAGATAAATAGTGTAGAATAGTATAAATAGTGTAATGTAAAGTAGATATGATAATTTAAGTACGGATAGTAAGAAAATACACGTATAAATGCGATATCTGATATTTTAATTACCGAAAAATTACGAAACTGATATTTTTGAAATCCTTATATTAAATTGGTCCTATCGGTGTTATTGAAATATTTTTATTATTCCGGGCTCCGGACACGATTTTCAAGGACTGATCCTGATTGAGTTCGAAGGACACTTGAATTTCGCAAATATGATATTTTTATATAACCTAAAGCTATTACGAGCTATTATCACTAATCATTCCACTTCGTGTTCTAGGGCTGAAGAAAACGGAAATGCCGAATCTAAAATTTCTAGGGTTGTACTAGCTCTTGTTGACCTTTAGGTTCCGGTTGACTTTTAATTCTAAGATCAAGCTTAAAGTTAACCGAAAATTTTAGGGGTTTACAGTAGGATTCTACCAACTCCATAATAAAAAGTAATAATTAAACTAAGTTTTATAAGTTAAGATAAAATCAACTCACTAAAATAAACTCACTTAGAAAATAAAAATATATATATATAGAAGTTACCAAGTTTCTAAATGATAAACCGTTTCCAGAGAAATAAAAAGAAATATAAACATGGCAAGTTACAAGAGAACAAGAGATATTATTAAAAACTTAAGAAAATATTGAACATAATTTCCTTTCAAGAAAAATTGGTCAAAGAGTTAAAAAACCAAGTTCTGTAAATGAAGTTTAATTTTAAAGAAGTGGGAAAATGAGAATATAAGAAGAAAAAACTTGTTTACCAAAGCCATTTTCAAAATGAAAAATATACACAACCCAAAATATTATAAGTTATCAACAACTTGATAAGAATGTTGAAAACTTCATTTTTATCCCTAGAAGAAAAAATTGTAAAAGACTAAAGCTAAGAGAAAATTTATTTATTTTAGAAAAGAAATTGGAAAAAAAAAATAAGGATATACTCATCTATAATAACCCAAGAATTTATAATGTTCTTTGAAAACACTTAGAAAGAAAATTGTTAAAGTTTAAGTTTTTTAACACCGTAAAACATTGTTTGACAAAGTATAATCGTTGAGACAATGCCATTGGAATTTTGCATACAATATGAGTCCATATATATATATATATATATATATATTCAAAGGATTTTTCAATCATATAAATATCTATATTTTTTTTCCAAAAGATTTTTGGATAAGGAAAAGTTTGAAAAATTATATTTTAAGGAATTGGAAATTCGTAATGGTTCTGTACCTTACCGTTTCCAAACCCAAATGGCTTTTTCCGATAAATATAACCTTAAAAATAGATAGATCTTTTTGAGTAGATAGAAAACTATATATTATATGTGAAATTCCGAGTAAAATGAGCAAGTTAATGTCATTTTAAGATGGAATTTCATTCTATGCGATTTTGACGAACATAGTAAAATAGAATTAGAAAGCTTAAGTAGAAATCCTATGAAATACTCATCCTAAGTATTTCTTTTGTCAAGATGACGCAGAATACAAGATTTCCCTTCCTGAGGATTACGACGACTAAGAAGATTGCGAAATGGACAAGTGAGTTATTCCTCTTAATTTCATTACTTGCTTGTGCTTGTAGAATAGTGACATTAGAATACTAAGAAAAGATAAAAAAGGACATGTATAGGGAACTCAGGGTTATGTATATGTGTGATTCTATGCCTATGTGATGAAACAAGAATTAAGAATATCACAACTTCAAATTGCTTGCTAAGTATTTTGTCTACCTACATATATGCTTGCTTATTGTTTGTTAAATTGTTTGGTCGCCCTTAATAAACCTTAATAAGGCTTGGCCTAAGAAATATAAAACGCTCAAGCATAGCATCCATCGAGTCACATTTCTTTCGGAAGGCTGCTACTCCTACGAGTAGAGTTGGATGAGCTGTTATAGTGTTGGGACATGGGCCCTGTTCCTTCTTGGAGAATCCATATCGCTCAGGGAATGTGACTCTAGGTTTAGAGCCGAGCCAACCGAACGCTTTGGGCGAGGGCCTAAGGACTAGCAGTAGAAGGTCGAGGATCTTTATCAATAATTCCATAACCTTTGATATGGAGGGATAAATCCATTCTATATGTGGTTTCCAGATAATTATATATATTTGTGTAATTATGTGATTGTTGCATAGCATGCATAGCATATGCATGAAAGTTAAGTAAATTTGTTTAAAATCATGGTGCGAATGAAATGAAATATCTTACTAAGCTAGTTGTAAGCTTATACCTCCATAGATTTTTGTTGAAATAGGTATACCCGTGGCTTTATTCGAAGATCGTGACATTAAGGAAGTTATGGATGGATTTTAAACTCTTATGAAAGCAATAGGAATATAGGATGAAGTCATTTTGTAATTTCTTGATATGCAATGTATGCTATGTTAAGTATTTTGGAGATATTTAGGAAATGTATTTTTATAAACTTGAAGACAATAGCAGGGGTATACCCCTAAGATTTGTAATCAACATGTTTATGTTTTATGATAAGTATTCTTCTTGCCTTGTTACCTAATCATTATCAAGGTAAATTGCGCTACTCCGATGCATTCCCTTAGTTGTGATGTACGCCTTGTACATTGTCACGCCCTAACGGTACCCTAAACGTAACAGCCCATTGTACATAATATTAAAACTTAAGAATCACTACCTCAATCACTCAAAAGCTTTCATATTGGTACAAGGCGTACATTCACATCAAAGGGAGACCGGTGGAGTTATGCATTTTAAGTTAATAGCAGCGGAACATACAAAATAACACTTAATATATTTCATCATAATATAAAGTTCTACAACTTCGACGGGGCATTCCCCTGATAAGTCCCCACAATATCAAAGTCTTACTAGACAAATAACTAAAACTAGAAGATTTTAGAAGAAATCTAATCTAAGACTTCAAAACAGATTTCCTTCAAAAGTTTCCCAAAACATAGATTTTACCTGCATGATCAAGGTGGTCTTGGGTACGTGTAAACCCCGAAGTTTTGTGATTGAATTAAATGCTTAAACCCTAAATCGAAAGTCAACCGGATTACCAAATTCAACAAAACCCTAGTTTACCGTAATCGCTTGACTCCGGCATTACCGTTTTCCCTAGCCTTAGGAAACGAAGTTTGAGTAATCAGTTATGATAGTTTGTAATAGCAATAGGTTATATAAAAATATTAGTTTTGCAAAATTCAAATGTCCTTTGAACCCGATCAGACACAGTTCTAGAAAAACGTGTCCCAGAGCCCGGAATAGGAAAAATATTCCGAATACACCGTTAGACTCGTAACAATATAAGATTTCTAAAAATATCAATTTCTTAATTTTTCGGTAGCTAAAAATATCAGATATCGCATTTATATGCGTATTTTCTTACTACCGGCATTTAATTGTCATGTCTACTTTTACATATACTATTTTCTACTATTCTACACTATTCATCTATCTCTACTTTTTCTTACAAACCCATACACCTATTTCTTACAGATTTTCATTTCCAATACAATTTCACATCTTTCATTTCTTACTTTAACAAAATAATAAAAAAATAAATTTTCCTCTCTCTCTCCTCAAATTTGTGCCGGCCACCCCCATTGATGCCTCAATTTGTTTTATTTTTCACTTATTTAATTAATACAAATTATCTCCCACATTTTCCTATAAATACCCCTTCATACCTTCACTTCTTTCACACCACTTCTTTACTAAAGTTACTCTCTTAAAATCTCTCAAGAATTCTCTCCAAGAAGTTCTTACAAGAAAGCTCTCTCTAGTTTCTTCTTTTAGGTAAATTTTCTTCAAGAAATTCCTATGTTCATCTACTTAGTATGAACTTAGTGTATGTCTTCTAAAACCATAAAGGTTAAGAAAGCAACAATAGGTTCATACTTTGGTTTTGTTCATTATATCAATTTCTTTATGTTCCTTTATGTTTCTTTATGTTCCTCTATATTCATAACTATCTAAATATCTATATAGCTATATATATAATATTTAGAGCATATGAGCTCATTGTCTTGCAATTTATTTACTTTCCATGCAATTTATTTACTTCATTGTAATTTATTTAATTTCAAGTTGTTCTTAAGATTAGTCTTTCTAGTCTTAGACTTGTCCTCATCAAGTCAAAACGTTTTCTTTTCTTTTTGGGACTAGTCTTTTCTTAGTCCCGGGGTACCTTGATGAAGCTAAGGTCCCAATACTTGATTTATTTCTTTATATGATTATTCTTTTAAGTTATTATGATCTTTTTATATTTTCATAAATTATGATTCATATTCATACATGAACATAATGTTTTTGTCTCAACAAAAATAAATGAGGAAGTGTTCTCTTAAACTAAAGATTCTTTCTAAAGAAATAAATGTAGAAAATAGATTTCTTAAAAACTCATAGACATTCTTAGAAATGGTTTTTCTTAAAACAAAAGGTTTTATAAAAACTTATTTTTCATCAAGTATTAAAAATTCTTTTAGAGTCATTACAAGAAACAAAATATCATTTTATGAAATTGTTATTACTTTTGAAAGTTGTTGGAATCCAAGTTTAGAAAATAAAACCATCTTTAGGAATTTAAAGTAATTACAAGAGATTAAATTTAGAATATTCATCTCAATAACTCAAGATCTTTTCAAAAAAAATGAATATTCCAACAAATCTCAAAGTTCAAATCTTTTAAACTTTACTTTTTTTCATAAATTGAGACAACTTCATTTACTTCATCCTTTTTTTATGAGTCAATACATATATGTATATATCTTCCAAAAGTTTATAAAAATACTTGAAACATTCATCTCTTCAAGTGAGTTTTATTTAAAAAGAGGAACTCAAGTTTTTACAAATTCGTGGAGAATCTGGTCGCTGCTTTTTTGGGACCCAAACGACTTAGTTTTATGAAAATAAGTTTAGAAATGTGTAGATCTTTTCGAGTAGGTAGAAAGTGATATATTATACACGAAATTCCGAGTTAAAATGAGCAAGTTATGGTCATTTTAAGTTGGAATTTCCTCTTACACGATTTTTACCGCGATTTTTAGAAAAGTTTAGAATCTTCAAGAATATAAGTTTTATGAAAGACTCATTTTGGGTATTTCATCTTGTTAGGTGACGAAGGACCCGAGATCGTCTATCCGGAGGACTATTTCGATTAGATCTACCGTTATGGAGTGAGTTAATTCTTTTCCTAAGTTACATTTCCTTGTTTGTGCTTGTAATTAGTGGCACTAGAAATTTAGGAAAACATAAATGAACAATTGTTATGAAATATTTGTTGAATGAAAATTAAGTATATCGAATGACGATATGTTAAATAAAAGTGTGATTCTCGTATTGATATGATGAAATTATGGTTGATTACCTTTAACATGAATTCAACTTATATGGCTAAATGTATAATTGAAATTTATTCATGCATATCATTCATATGAGTCACATTTGTTCACTACTATTCTTCGTGTGGGGAAACGAGGAAATGGTAGTAGTGGCTGGTAAGAGTCGAAAAGTCTACATGGTGGCTAGTAGGAGCCGGAAAGCCTACAGGGCAAGCAGGAGCTGGTAAATCTATGGATATTGATGGTCGCATGAGCCTGTAACCTCCTAACCCTTGTCATGGAGGGCGTTAAATCCATGCTACACTTGATTTCCGGCTAATCATGTGTATCTTGCTTGTTCATATGATTTGTGCATTTTCATATGTTTTGATTAAATACTTGTTTCAATTATGGAAATGTCTTATAGATGGAATTATCTCACTAAGCTAGTCTTGCTTATACCCTTATAGTTTTCTATTACAGTATGATTATCTATGGTTGGCCCCAAGGAGCCCCGTGTGCCAGGTACGAGTTTAAGCTACTAGGAGTTTTTGGAAGAAGTTTATGTATTTTTAGTTTTGAACATAGACTTCTAGGAAAATCTCTATAGTAGGCCTATGTGGTAGTTATGATTATTTTGTTATTAGTATAGTTGAATAAAGACCTTAAGGCGGGGGAATGCCCCTAAGATGATGTACGAATTTATTATTAAATGAAGATCTTATGTTTATCTAATTAAGTTTATGCTTGCTTTTGCTATCTATTTAAACGTAATACCCCTATGAGTCTCTTACTATCTTGGAAGCAAGCCTTGCATATGATATTGAAGCTCCTGCATGACTAAGGTTGTCAATCATTAGCTTTAATATTATATGCGACGGACTGCCATGTTTAGGGTACCCTCTGGGGCGTGACAGTACGCAACAAAGATCCTGTTGATGCGAATTTAGAGGTCGAATCATGGATTTTGCAGTAGAATTATATATATATATTATAAAAAACCTTAAATTCCTAAAAACGGATCCATGCATTTCAATTAAATTGGAATCAAAAGGTGATTCGATTTTACCTTGCTTATATGAGTTTCGAATTATCCTTTGATGCTGATCTATACATGCTATAATGTCGTGAACGTCCTCGATGGTATCTATAAACCCCTAAAAATTTCATAATTCTTAGAAAATAATCATAAAAGTCAAACACTAGAATCGAAACCCTAAAAATTGAACCAAGTTAAAACTTAGTTCTTAATAAGATCAAAAACTAGATTTGTTAATCTGAGAAAAAGAGAACCCTAAAAAACAAAATAGAAAATCCAACTATCGGTTGAATCAACATCCGTACATCAATCAAATCACCTATCCGATTCCTAACACGTAAATCAAGACAATATATCCAAATAACGCTCAACAACAAAATGGTAAAATCTTAAATCCTTCGGTAAATTTTAGAATTAGAAATTTCAATTTTCACCAAAAGTCAAATTGAGTCAACTCATAGCCCTAGACTTGGTTAAATGATTCCGAGAACTGAAACTATTAAATAATCACAAACAAAATGAGATAAACCATAGATATCGAACTAAAAATATAATATGGTAAAAACTCTAAAATTATATTTTACGAATAACTCAACAAAACCGGAAGTCAAACAGGAACCTTAAAAGTTAATAAAGCATACAAATAAAACCTAGTGTTCAAGATCCGGCAATCCCACGCTCTTAAACCCTAAACAACGAAATGGAAATAATTGTTGATAATAGTTTGTAATAATATAGGGAAGCTTAAAAATATTAGATTCGCAAATTTCTAGCGTCCTTCGGATTCGAACGGGATCAGTTTTCAAAAACCACGCCCTGGTACACCGGATGGCAAAAATATCCCATAAATACTAATAGACTCGTAAAAATATAATGATTTCAAAGATATCAGTTTTAGAATTTTTCGGTAGCTAAAAATTACAGATATCGCATTTATACGCGTATTTTTATTATTACCGTTATTTTAATTATCTAGTTTACTATTCATAGTACTTTTTTACTATTCATTACTATTCCTTTATCTCTACTTTTTGTTACCACCTATTCTTATACCTACATACCTTATTTCTTACAGTTTTCTTTTCCCATAAAAATTCAATACCATATATTACTAAACTTCTCTTACACTTTTTTTCTAAAATTAATTTTTAACCAAATTTCTCTTCTTCTCCTTCAATTGCGTCCACTCCTCTCTTTCCTCACTCCTCATTTATTTTCTTTTTCAATTAATTTAATTACATCTAATTTTCACTCCAAAATTCTATAAATACTCCTTTCCTCCTTCATTCTTTCACACAATTCATTTCACTACCAAAACTCTCTCAAAATCTCTCTACAAATTCTCTTTTCAAGAGGTCTCTCTACCAAAACTCTCTTAGACCAATTCTTCACAAAAGTCATTCCTTATACACAAACTTTCTACCACATATCACTACTCACATAATACCCATTTCATCTACCATCTTCATACCACATAAACACTTTAGGCAAACGTCTTCCAACCATTTATTTACCCATGTCAGGTAACTTAAAATGACTATGGTATTGTTTTGAAACTCATATGAGTAGTAAAAGCAACAACATGTTCTTGTTTTGTTATTGCACATAAACTTCCTATTTTACTATGTTGTTATGTTGATTTTATTATTCATATCTAACTAAATATATTTATGTATTTATATATAATCTTTAAAGCTTATAAGCTCACTTGTTATATATTTAATTTTATACTTTGCAATCTATTTATTTCATGCTATTTCTTTAAGACTAGTCTTTTTAGTCTTAGACTTGTCCATATCAAGTCAAAACAACCTTTTATTTATTTTCTTTATTCTTTTGGGACTAGTCTATTCTTAGTCGCAGCATGCCTCGATAAAGCTAAGGCTCCCAATACTTGACCTGGATACCATGATGAAGCTAAGGTTCCCAATACTTGATATTTTATTATTTTGCTTATTATTATTTGTTTCTAGTATTTCCTCATGTTATTTTACATGCTCATAATACTTGCATCTATATAATGATATTGTCTCAACTAATGTAAAAGTAGAATTTTACTAAAGGAACTTCAAACTAGATTTTCTATTAAGCGACTTGTCACAAAATAATAGAATTATTATCAAACAAGATAGAAATCGAGTAATACAAGTTTTCTCAAGGTTTTCTTAAATAAAAAAGATAGTTTTACTAAGGAAACATAAGAAATAAATACTTTCATTGTATATTATAGGAACCTAAGTAAAATAATTTGTTAGTTTTCAAAGTTCTTACAAAAAGCATAAAGATTAAACTCCTTTAAACTCTATTACAAAACCAAGAAACAAACTAGTTTTCAAAGTTAAGATAAAATCAACTTATAATGTTATGAACACACTTAGGAAAATAATGATTATCAAGTTCTTAAAGAAGAAACTTATTTTCAAAGAATATAAATAAGATAAGATTAAAAACAAAGGATTTTATCAATAAAGAGGATTTTTTTCAAAGGAAATAAAAGAACAAGTTTTACAAAACAAAAACTTATATTTTAAATAATAAATATAAGAAAACAAGACTTATTTTCTAAAACTATTCTAAATACAAAGTTATAGAAAGGTTTTCACAACTTAATATACTTTTGATAACTTTGATCTTCTATCACTAGAAGTAAAATTTATGAAAAAAATAAGATTAAAGGAAAATTTACTTGTTTTAGAAAAATGAAAGAAGAAAATAAAATAAGAATATACTCGTTTATAATAACTTATGAAAATATAAAGTTTCTTCAAAATACTTGAAAAGAGTTTTATCAAGTTAAGTTTTAACACTTTTAAAAAGAATTATTTTATGAAATAAATTCTTGAGATACTACCATTAGAAATTTTGCATATAAAGTGAGATTATCTATATTCTCAAAGGATTTATCAATTATATATGTGTGTGTGTGTGTGTGTGTGTGTGTGTGTGTGTGTGTGTATTTACTAAAGGATTTTTAAATGAAGTTGAGTTAGGAAATGCTTTTGCAAAATCTAGAAATATTCGTTTTAAATCTGTACCCAACGTTTTCAGAACTCAAATGACCTTATATGACAAAGATTACCTTAGAAACGGATAGATCTTTTCGAATAGGTAGAAAAAAGTATATTATATGCGAATTCCAAGTTAAAATGAGCAAGTTATGGCCATTTTAAATTGGAATTTCATTCCATACGAATTTGATGAACATGGTGAAATAGAACTAGAAAGTTTAAGAAGAATTTCTACGAAATGCTCGTCCTGGGTATTTCTTTTGTCTAGGTGATGAAGGATACGAGATTACCCTTCCTGAGGAATACTACGACTAACAAGATCTCAAAATGGACGAGTGAGTTATCCCTCTTAATTTCGTTACCTTGCTTATACTTGTAAAGTAGTAGCATTAGTTTATTAAGAAAAGATAAAAATGATTATATATTTGGGGAATTCGGGGTTATGTGTATATATGCGATTCTATGTTTATGTGTGAAAAGAGAATTAAGAATATCGTAACTTTAAACTATCTATTTTAAGTATGTTTACTTACTTATGTGACTGTTTATTATTTGCTAAATTGATTGATCGCCCCCAAATAAACCTTAATAAGGTTTGGCTTAAGAAAAAAATAAAACGCTCATGCATAGCATCCATCGAGTTACATCTCTTTCGGAAGGCTGCTACTCCTATGCGTAGAGTTGAATTGGCTGTTATCGTGCTGTGACCCCAGCTATGTTCCTTCCTAGAGAATCCAAATCGCCCGGGGAATGCGACTCTAGGTTCGAAGCCGAGCCAACTAAATGCTTTGTGGGGACTTAGGGACTAGCAGTAGAAGATCGATGATCTTCATCATCGATTCCCTAACCTTCGATACGGAGAGGTAAATCCGTTCTATATATAGTTTCTAGATTACTATATATATTTGTGTAATAACATGATTGTTGAAGTGTACGCATAGCATATATGTGAAAATTTAAATGAACTTGTTTGAAATCATGGTGCGAATGAAAAGGAATATCTCACTAAGCTTGTTGTAGCTTATACTCCTATAGATTTTGTTGAAACAGGTATACCCGTGGCTTAAATTGAGGATCATGACATTAAGGAAGTCATGGAAGGGTGTTAGGCTTCTATAAAGGAAATGGAAACATAAGATGAAGTAATTTTGTAAGGATCTTTATATGTAATGAATTTTATGTTAGTGTTTTGTTGATTCTAAGATGTATATTTATTTGAAGACAATAGAGGGATATGCCCCTAAGAATTATAATTTAATATGTTTATATTTTATGATAAGTATTCTCTTTACTTTGTTACTTATTTATTATCAATATAAATTGCATTACTCCGATGCATTCCCTTGGTTGTGATATACGCCTTGTACATGATATGGAAGCCTTTGCGTGACTGAGGTAGTCATTCATAGGCTTTAGTATTGTGTATGGCGGACTGCCATGTTTAGGGTCCCCCTCGGGGCGTGACAGTTTAAGTTGGTATCAGAGCAATAAAGTTTTGGGAATTTGGAAAAAAGGATACTAGAAGGTTAGAGTGATAAGATTTGATCTTATGTCTAAGAATCCTTATGTCTAAGAATATAACTCTATCTTGGAGAACATTAGAAGAAGGCAGGAAATACTTATACAAGAATCGGATGATATTTAGGAAGTTATGAAATGGAAGTATCACATATAGAGGATTTACCCTAGAATGTTGACCCAAGATTGAGAAAGGTAGAAATGACTTGGAGATAGAACATAGCAGAACAGTATGGAGAAAAAATGAAGGAGACAAATAATTCAGATATAGAATGAGTAAAGTAAGCCTACCTTAGCAATTTCAATAAGCCTCGATACATAGTAACCCTATTCAACTCCTAGCTAAGACCAATTAAGAACAAGATAAGTGTAATGCCTCTTTTATAGGTAAGACCCCTAGGTAAATAATATTAAGTACCTACGTTAACCCTTTAATCAGCCGAACAAAAAAATCTATAATGCTTCTCTTTTCCTTAAAAACAAATAACATGTACGTAAAACCTAAAATGAAGAGAGTATCTAATACGATTGCTTTATTTGGTTCTAGGAAGCTACCCGAGGAAGTTATGCCACAATCAAGCATCCTCAAAGAACAACAAGAACAAGGAGCATCCCCACCACAAGATCTAACTCAAGAACTCTTGATCACCATGAGACGTCTAGAAGAGATGATAAGAGCATATATGCAACAAGTACCCATGACCTCTACACCCGCTCCAGTTATAAGACCCCAACTTGGAGCAACACCAGTATCGCAAGTGCCTTCCTTCATGGCCAATCCAGAACCCAAGGCTAAGAAGCACAAACAACTCCAACCTCTTAAGGATCCCGTAACCCCTAAGGTCAAATACTGGAAGTGTAAAGAAGGACATTTCCCCAAACGTTGCCCACGATTGCAGAATAAGTGTTACTTTTGTGGAAACAAAGATCACGAAATCCATGATTGTCTTAAGAAGAATGGTACTATCTATTTTGGTTATGCAAAGGGAAAACATGGTGCCAACATTTTCCCAACCACAACGAGAGAATGCTACTTATGTAGGCGCCTCATCTGTAGGACCAGGAATTACCCTAGAAATGCTAAAGAAACGTGCTACATGTGCAAAGTTACATACCTCTATATATGTAAAGAACTAAAGTCGCAAGGTCTATGGGACGACCCCACCCCATTCCCCAAAGGAGATGACTCATCCAAGAAAGAATGTGAAACTTCGTTTAGAGATCCTGCCACAAAATCTCACCATAAAGGAAAAGAAAAAGCTCCTGATGATGAAGACGAGGGATCAATAGGCTCAAATTATCAAGGAAATGTTCCTACCTTGTGAAGAGCAATCCAAACCAGGGATGGAAGCTAAACCTTCCGTAAAAGCCTTAATATACCGATAGGAGTAATGCTTTTGTTAAAGGATTAACGATGATGCAATTATTGTCTATGTAATGATTTGAAATTGTAACCATGTTTTGCATCATTTCTTTGAACCTTTGTAAAGGAAGAATTTAAGTCTTCCTTCTGCTTTCATATATTTGTTTTAATGTCATGAATTTCCTTTTTATTATTATAATTTCAGTCAGTTTTCAATATTTCTTCTTTATATATATGTATATATTTTTACGCATTTCCGTACTTGTTCGCTTTTAGCTTGATTCTTTAATGTTTTTCCAAAAAATGTCTAAGACTTAATGAAGTTCAAGAATCTCACACAAGCTTAATAAAACCTATAGAACAAATAGGAGATGCACTCGTGCACAATGCGAACCAGAAATACCCCCTATAGAACCTAAGAACCAGGAAGGACCTCAATAACCAAATCAACCAAGTGTGGACCAAGCTAACATCGAACAACTCACCAACCTCATAAGGGATTTCGCACAACAGGCTCATGCTATGCCTACACCAGTACCTGCACATGAAGCGGCACTCGAAGTTCCAACACCACCATCTGAAACGGCACCAACTGAGTTGCTGTCACCAAAACCTTACCAAAGCATGTTGCCAAACTTCATCAAGTGCAATTGATATTTTGATGGGCCTTTTGGAAAATCGGATGAAGTCGAGGATTGGTTAGCACAAATAGAGCGATCTTTCAATGCTTTTGAAGTACCACAACACCTTTAGCTTACTTATGGTACTTTTATGCTGAGATTCAATGCAAGGATATGGTGGGAATCCAAAAGTAGGGAGCTGCCGCCACCAATCACATGGGAAATACTTAGGCATGAATTCTTGGAGAACTTTTTTCCCGGAAGCTTGAGAGTCCAATATAGTGCAGATTTCTTATGTGTCTCTTAAAGAGGTCGTAGTATTGTACAATCTGAAACAGAGTTTATTAGGCTATTACAATATGCCCCTGAATCATATAAGAATAGCGAGGAACTCAAGAGGCAAGTATTCTTAGAGGGATTGAACGAAGACCTTCGTATCAAGTTGATAGAATTTGGCATCAAAGATTTTCGAGAATTAGTAGAAAGAGCACGAATTATGGAAAGTGCTAAGAAAAGGAGAAGGATGGAAAGGAATGTCATGATAATTGAGGAAGAATCTATAAGTAAACCTAGCTTAAGCCTCAAAGTCGATGAGTTCGAACCATCGGTCAACCAGAGTAGAAAGAGGGATAAAAAGAAACCAGATATCCAATGTTGGAAATGCAAAAGGGGACACCAACCAAGACAGTATCCCAAGCTACAACACAAGTGTTACTACTGCGGAAGTTCGAATCACAAAATCCTGAGATGTCTAAAGAAAACCTTTGCCACCTGCTTGATCTGTAAGGAATCAGGACATATTGTCAAGTAGTGCCCTAAGAAGAAAAATGTGGATAACATAAAAAATGGAAATAACAGCAAGAACGGGAGATACTCAGTAATACCCCCACAAGGAGTATGTGTGTACAACTTACAAGGACAATGGGTTTGCGAGGAAGCCAACCATAAAGAGATGGAATTCGCTACATTGGAAGAGGACGATAGTCATGGATGCGATTCGATATCAGGTTACCGACATACCCTTAGATGTTAAATTTCTTTTTATACCGGTTGAACCAAACGATCAGTTTGCTAGTAATGACCATAGATAATGTAATCGTCAAGATTGTAAAAAATTTAGCACATATCAAAAGAAGAAATCAAATCAAATTCCATCTACCATGAACACATCGAAAATAAAGTACATCAAAAGCTTAACTATTACCGTCTAAAGGCTAGAACTATTGATGATAAAATCTCAACAGAAAATTTCTAAATTTTTCATCTTGATCTCAAACCTTGTCAAGATGATCACGTAAATAATGAAACAACGATATCCTTGAGAATGGAATGAGTATGAACAATTTTATACGTGCATGTCATATATATACTCACGTAAGAATGGGAAAGCGAGTTCACAACCTTCCTTTGTTAATTGAATGTACCAGTGTCGTGTCATATTGAGTCAAGTCAAGTGGTGAGTCATCAGTCATCTATCGTGTTGGTTGAGTTTGAAACACTTAAAAAAGGTCAAGTAAAGCGAAGGTTAAAAGTCGCTAAAACTAAATCTTATTGATTTTATATATGCTATATTGCATAGAATATTAAACGCACAAAATTAACGAAATTCCCAATACCACCGACTAAAGATAAACGAGAAATAGAAATTATGAAAGAAGAAATACAAAAACAACGATAAACTTCCAAACCCTTTTATGAAAGAGAAACTAAAGAAGGTATCAAATATATGGAGACTAAGGAAACAACATAATGAAATCATAATACCGTTCCAACAAATAAAAGTGAGATGAAATTCCAAATATCGAGAATATTGATGAAATACGACATACAATCTCTCATCAAGTTCTACAAGTTTACTTATATAACAAGTTTTGAGGAAAAAACTTTCTTTAAGGTGGGTAAGTTGTAATCCCCTGAAAATTTCATAATTTTTAGAAAATAATCCTAAGAGTCAAACATCGGAATCGAAACTCTAAAAATCGAACCAAGTTAAAACTTAATTCTAAATAAGATCAAAAACGAGATTTGTTATCTGAGAAAAATAGAACCCTAAAAAACAAAATAGAAAATCCAACTATCGGTTGAATCAACATCCATACATCAATTAAATCACCTATCCGATTCTTAACATGCAAATCAAGACAATATATCCAAATAACGCTGACAACAAAATGGTAAGATCTTAAATCCTTCGAAGAATTTTAGAATTAGAAATTTCAATTTTCACCAAAAGTCAAATTGAGTCAACTCATAGCCCTAGACTCGGTTAAACGATCCCGAGAACTGAAAACTATTAAATAATCACAAACAAAATGAGATAAACCATAGATATTGAACTAAAAATATAATACAGTAAAAACTCTAAAATTATATCTTACAAATAACTCAACAAAACCGGAAGTCAAACCGGAACCTTAAAAGTCAACAAAGCATACAAGCAAAACCTAGTGTTTAAGATCCGACAATCCCATGCTCTTAAACCCAAAACAACGAAATGGAAATAATTGTTGATAATAGTTCGTAATAATATAGGGAAGCTTAAAAATATCATATTCGCAAATTTCTAGCATCCTTCGGATCCGAACAGGATCAGTTTTTAAAAACCGTGCCTCGGCACACTGGATGACAAAAATATTCCGTAAATACCAATAGACTCGTAAAAATATAATGATTTCAAAGATATTAGTTTTAGAATTTTTTGGTAGCTAAAAATTACAGATATCGCATTTATACGAGTATTTTTATTATTACCGTTATTTTAATTATCTAGTTTACTATTCATAGTATTTTTCTACTATTCATTACTATTCCTCTATCTCTACTTTTTGTTACCACCTATTCTTATACCTACATACCTATTTATTTCAATTTTCTTTTCCCAAAAAGATTCTACACCACATATTACTAAACTTCTCTTATACTTTTCTTCAAAAATTAATTTCTAACCAAATTTCTCCCTCTTCTCCTTTAGTTGCTATCCACTCCTCTCTCTCCTCACTCCTCATTTATTTTCTTTTTCAATTAATTTAATTACATCTAATTTTCACTCCAAAATTCTATAAATACTCCTTTCCTCCTTCATTCTTTCACACAATTCATTTCACTATCAAAACTCTCTCAAAATCTCTCTACAAATCCTCTTTTCAAGAGGTCTCTCTACCAAAACCCTCTTAGACCAATTCTTCACAAAAGTCATTCTTTATACATAAACTTTCTACCACATATCACTACTCACATAATACCCATTTCATCTACCATCTTCATACCACATAAACACTTTAGGCAAACGTCTTCCAACCATTTATTTACCCATGTCATGTAACTTAAAATGACTATGGTATTGTTTTGAAACTCATATGAGTAGTAAAAGCAACAACATGTTCTTGTTTTGTTATTGCACATAAACTTCCTATTTTACTATGTTGTTATGTTGATTTTATTATTCATATCTAACTAAATATATTTATGTATTTATATATAATCTTTAAAGCGTATAAGCTCACTTGTTATTTATTTAATTTCGTGCTTTGCAATTTATTTATTTCATGCTATTTCTCTAATATTAGTTTTTTTAGTCTTAGACTTATCCATATCAAGTCAAAACAACCTTTTATTTATTTTCTTTATTCTTTTGGGATTAGTCTATTCTTAGTCGCAGCATGCTTCGATAAAGCTAAGGTTCCCAATACTTGACCGGGATACCATGATGAAGCTAAGGTTCCCAATACTTGATATTTTATTATTTTGCTTATTATTATTTGTTTCTAGTATTTCCTCATGTTATTTTACATGCTCATAATACTTGCATCTATATAATGATATTGTCTCAACTAATGTAAAAGTAGAATTTTACTAAAGAACTTCAAACTAGATTTTCTATTAAGCGACTTGTCACAAAATAATAGAGTTATTATCAAACAAGATAGAAATAGAGTAATACAAGTTTTCTCAAGGTTTTCTTAAATAAAAAAGATAGTTTTACCAAGGAAACATAAGAAATAAATACTTTCATTGTATATTATAGGAACCTAAGTAAAATAATTTGTTAGTTTTCAAAGTTCTTACAAAAAGCATAAAGATTAAACTCCTTTAAACTCTATTACAAAACCAAGAAACAAACTAGTTTTCAAAGTTAAGATAAAATCAACTTATAATGTTATGAACCCACTTAGGAAAATAATGATTTTCAAGTTCTTAAAGAAGAAACTTATTTTCAAAGAATATAAATAAGATAAGATTAAAAGCAAAGGATTTTATCAATAAAGAGGATTCTTTTCAAAGGAAATAAAAGAACAAGTTTTAGAAAACAAAAACTTATATTTTAGATAATAAATATAAGAAAACAAGACTCATTTTCTAAAACTATTCTAAATACAAAGTTATAGAAAGGTTTTCAACAACTTAATACACTTTTGATAACTTTGATCTTTTATCATTAGAAGTTAAATTTATGAAAGACTAAGGTTAAAGGAAAATTTACTTGTTTTGGAAAAATAAATGAAGAAAATAAAATAAGAATATACTCATTTATAATAACTTATGAAAATATAAAGTTTCTTCAAAATACTTGAAAAGAAATTTGTCAAGTTAAGTTTTAACACTTTTGAAATGAATTATTTTATGAAATAAATTGTTGAGACACTACCATTAAAAATTTTACATATAAAGTGAGCTTATCTATATACTCAAAGGATTTATCAATTATATATATATATATGTATGTACTAAAGGATTTTTGAATGAAGTTGAGTTAGGAAATGTTTTTGCAAAATCTAGAAATATTCGTTTTAAATCTGTACCCAATGTTTTTGGAACTCAAATGACCTTATATGATAAAGATAACGTTAGAAACGGATAGATCTTTTTGAATTGGTAGAAAACGGTATATTATATGCGAAATTCCGAGTTAAAATGAGCAAGTTATGGCCACTTTAAATTGGAATTTCATTCCATACGAATTTGACGAGCATAGTGAAATAGAATTAGAAAGTTTAAATAGAATTTCTATGAAATACTCATCCTGGGTATTTCTTTTGTCTAGATGATGAAGGATACGAGGTTACCCTTCCTAAGGATTACTACGACTAAGAAGATCGCAAAATGAACGAGTGAGTTATTCCTCTTAATTTCGTTACCTTGCTTGTACTTGTAAAGTAGTAGCATTAGTATACTAAGAAAAGATAAAAATGGATATATATATTTGGGGAATTTGGGGTTATGTGTATATATGTGATTCTATGTTTATGCGTAAAATGGGAATTAAGAATATCGCAACTTCAAACTGTCTGTTTAAGTAATTTTGTTTACTTACTTGTGTAATTGCTTATTATTTGCTAAATTGATTGATTGCCCCCTAATAAACCTTAATATGGTTTGGCATAAGAAAAAAACTAAAACACTATGCATAATATCTGTCGAGTCACATCTCTTTTAGAAGGCTGCAACTCCTACCAGCAGAGTTGGATTGGCTGTTATCGTGCTGTGACACAGGCCATGTTCCTTCCTAGAGAATCCAAATCACCCGGGGAATGTGACTCTAGGTTCGAAGCCGAGCCAACCGAATGCTTTAGGTGGGGACCTGGGGACTAGCAGTAGAAGATCGAGGATCTTCATCACCGGTTCCCTAACCTTCGATACGGAGGGTAAATCTGTTCTATATATGGTTTTTAGATAACTATATATATTTGTATAATCACGTGATTGTTGAAGTGTACTCATAGCATATTTGTGAAAATTTAAATGAACTTGTTTGAAATCATGGTGCGAATGAAAAGGAATATCTCACTAAGCTAGTTATAGCTTATACCCCTATAGATTTTATTGAAACATGTATACCCGTGGCTTGAATTGAGGATCATGACATTAAGGAAGTCATGGAGAGATGTTAAACTTCTATGAAGGAAATGGAAACATAAGATGAAGTAATTTTGTAAGGATCTTTATATGTAATGAATTATATGTTAGTGTTTTGTTGATTCTAAGATGTATAGTTATTTGAAGACAATAGAGGGATATGCTCTTAAGAATTGTAATTTAATTTGTTTATGTTTTATGATAAGTATTCTCTTTGTCTTGTTACTTATTTATTATCAATATAAATTGCGTTACTTCGATGTGTTCTTTTAGTTGTGATGTACGTCTTGTACATGATATGGAAGCATTTGCATGACTTAGGTAGTCATTCCTAGGCTTTAGTATTATGTACGATGGACTGCTACGTTTAAGGTACCCTTTGGGGCGTAACAGTATCCATACGCAAATGAATATGATTCGGATCTTCCTTTGCTTGCTAACGCGATCTAGAACATTTCTAGATCAGGTTGGGAATGAGTTTCTAAAGAGTCACGATTTTCTCTGTCTCTCTCTCTCTAAGGTTTCAGACGTTGACAACACATGTCATACATCCTCATAAAGGAGACCATCATGTTCTATTTATAGGGTGTTATCCTTTGCCCAAATCATATTAGGGTTTAATTAATTAATTATTTAATTTATTTATATTATTCAACCAAGACATACACCTTTAAAATACAATTTTATTTTAATTATTATTTATTAATCTTAATCTAATTTAGATTAATAAATAATTAAATGATTCCCAATATGGTTATTCAAAATAACCCATGATTCGATTTATTCTTTCTTTATGTGTGACCCTATAGGTTCAATTAATGTTGGCAACAACCCTTAAACACATTTTAAGTCTTACAAGACATAATTGATCTCTAGCAAGACATTATGCCTATTCAAATCAAGTGAAGGTTGATGATCCGACTCTACCTATTAACAGTCAATTATTTAGTCCCTTTGTCACGTGATATCTTAGGATCAAACATAATGTGTGGATCAATACACACTTATATTGTTTAAACATCTATTTCTTGAATCTAGAGTTTGACTAACTTAAACAAATGACATTGATAACTCTTTATCAATTCATTTGAGCACGACCATGCATCTCTCAGTCTTACTCAACAAGGGGCCCATAAGATATCTCTCTCAATTTAATGAGAGGGACAAATTCCTTCACAAACACTTACATTCCTCCGCATAACTTATTCCATATCTAAGAACAAACTTATAATCACCCGATTAAAGATGATAAGGTGTTGAATTAAAACATGAAGCTTGCTATGTAGGAATCCATGGTGTAAATAGGTCAAAGGACTTAAATAATTATCGTAGTGAGAAATACTTATCATATTGATCCATATAGTATTCTCATAATTGGTCATTCTAATACAATGTATTCTTACATGTATATATGTACTGGAACGATATCTTATATCCATGATCATAAAACATGATCATCATCCAACCTACATACTAATCTTAATTCATTATTTTTTCATATAATGAACAATTAGGGATAATTTAGAATAAAGTTATTTTTTTCTTTTATGGTTTGACTATTAAAGTCACATACTTAATGACATAAGAATTAATAAATTTACCCATGGAATGATTTTATTAAGATAAAAAGGCCAATAATAAACCTTGATAAAAGGAATGGCTTATAATATAAAGATAATATATATCCAAATGACATATAACTAGCTTAATGAGATAATCCTTACACAAAAGCTCTCATAACAAGCATTCAAATAAGTTCATTAAACAAGCATATGAAATGCAAGCAGCCATATGATTAAACAATACATACGACTATTCGATTTCATATGTAGGATGGATTTATCCCTCCATCGGTGGATAGTGAATGATTTGAACTGGACCCCAATCGACCTCCTTGAAATTTTGCATGTGTCTTGGGGTTCCAATGAATCGTACTACTAGTCCATGCGCTTTCTTTACCCAAAGCGATCGATGCGGCTTGGCTACACCTTGAGGTTGTATTCATCGAACGTCCTAATTCCTCAAGATATAGCTAGGCAACTTACCTTTCCAGTTCCATATTGAGGAGTAGTAGCAAAAATGTGAAATGATATTTTAAGTGATACGTATGAACAATTTAGTTTTAAGGAATTTCCAATCCATCATTAATTTGTTTAAGGCGATCAATCAATATTTGTACACATAACCATATACATAGAGGCAATTATAATAATCAATAAATCGGGCTCCGATATGCTTATCGTTCATTGATCACACATAGCAATTCACATACATAACTCCCATGATAACCCACATGTATATCAATTTTTATCTTTTCCTAAAATCTAGTGCTCTATTCTACAAGCACATGTGCGAATACATAAACATAAAGGAAAACTCACTCGGCCATAGTAATTTTCTATTAGTCGAAGTAATCCTCGGGAAAGAGAAGATCTTCGTCCTCGACACCTAAACAAAAGAAATATCTAAAATGAGTATTTTATTTAAGATCTACTTAAATTTTCTAACTCTATCTTATTAGGTACGTCAAATTTCATATTAGTGGAAATTCCAAATTAAAATGGCCATAATTTGCTCGTTTTAACTCGGAATTTCGCATATTATATATTGTTTTCTACCTAATCAAAAAGATATATCCTTTTCTAAGGTTATTTTTATCAAAAAAATTATTTGGGCCTTAGAATAGCGGGGTACAAGTCTGTTACGAAAATCCCAGTTTTAGAAACAAAATTTTTCAAGCTTTTCTCCATTAAAAAATTTTATACAAAAATATAAATATTTGTATAGTTAAAAAATCCTTTGATATATATATATATATGGACTCATATTATATGCATAAATTTAGTGGTGTTATCCCAACAATGATTTTTGTAAAACAATGTGTCTTAAAAGTTGGAAAAAGCTAAGACTTGAAAAATTCACTTTAGTTTGTTGGAAAAATTTCTTGAATTATTATAAGTGAGTGTTTCCTTCTTTTAACTTCATTTCTTAACCTTTGAATATAATTTAATTTTCTAAAAATAAATTTGGTCTTTTTAAGATTCCTACGACTTCATTTCTAGTTGTTGAAAAATATAGTTTTTCTAAGTATCTCTTAGTAGTGACTAAAGTTTCCTAAAGTAGTCATGTTTATGTGTTCTAAAGTTTTCCTAAAGTTAGTTCCACTTTAAATAAATAGTAACAATGATATTCTAAGTTATCTACTAATTTTATTTCCTAAGTAAGACTTATCTTTAAAAAGTCATTCCTTGATAATTTTATAAAACTTGTCTAGACCTTAGTATTTTAGAGTGTTGGTGAAATTTCACAAATGAGTTTAAGAAAAACCTTTGATAAACAAAGAATTTGCAATATTAAGTTTTAAAGAAGCTTACCTATTTCATTGGTTTTGAAAAGAGAGTATGTGATAACTTTACTTTATGTATACTTTGATGAAATCTCATGTACTATTATTACTAGAAACTTATGATGAACTTCTCTAACTTTAGAAAAGATTTATCAAAATAAAACTTCAAGTTTTTATAGAAAAATCATTTCTTATGTGACAAAAATTTATTTTTAAAGAGAGTTCTTATTTTTCTTTACTTAAGAAAGCTCCTTTATTTATTTATTTATTATTTATTTATGTCGAGACAATAGCAACATGTTCATGTATGATTATGAATATGTAGATATGAGAAATATAACAATATAAAATAATAAGATGAGATATATATTATATATATATAACAATAAATTGGAGCATAATAATAGGGTCAAGCATTAGGAGCCTTAGCTTCATCAAGGCTTTCTGAGACTAAGAATAGACTAGTCCCAAAAGAAAAAGAAAAGAAAGAAAAGAAAAAGCATAATAATAAGATGTTAGGTTAGTGAGCACTTAAGCTCTAGGAAATATATATGCATATATATACGTAAATATACATAATATCATATAGAAGTTAGATTAGAGCAAATAATAATAATAATAATAATAATAACAACAATATAATAACAATAATAACATAATGGAAACTAAAACATGAACATGAACAAGAACAAGAACAAGAACAAATATAAACATATTGTTGCTTTTTTAACTCTCATGAGTCTAAAAAACATACACTAAACTCATGCCAAGTTACATGAACATGATGAGTAAATATAAGAAGTTTTACCTAAGGTTATAAATTTGTTGAAGAAGGAAAGAAATGTTTGTAGTAATACTTGGATAGTGGTTTTTGTGGAGAAAAGAGGAAATTTGGAAGAGAATTTAAGAGAGAGAATTTATGGAGTGATTTTGATAGAGTTTTGGTAGGAAAATAAATTGTGTAAGAGAATGAAGGAAAGAGGGGGTATTTATAGAATTTTGGAGTGGAAATTAGAGGTAATTAAATAAAATGGAAAAGAAAAGAAATTGGATTTATGGGGGAGAGAGGGGGCGCTGGTTTGGCATAAAGAAGGGGGGAAATTGATTAATTTTTGTTGTTTTGTAATGAAAAGAAGTAATGTGTAAGATGTGATGTGAATAAAGTTCTATAGGGAAGGTAAACTGTAAGGTATAAGTATAGTAGTGTGTAAAAGTAGATTGTAAGAAAAAGTAGAGATAGTAAAATAGTAATGAATAGCATAAATAGTACTATGAGTAGTAGACTAAACAATTAAAATACCGGTAGTAAAAAAAATACGCGTAAATGGCTTATATATGGTATTTTTAGCTACTGAAAAATTCTAAAATTGATAATTTTTTAAAACCTTATATTTTTACGAATCTAATGGTATTGTCGGAATATTTTCATCGTCTGGTGTATTAGGGCACGGTTTTTTACAACTGATTCCATTTGGATTCGAAACATACTGAAAATTAACTAACATGATATTTTAAAGCCTTCCTATATTATTACAAACCATTATCCACAATTATCTCAATTCCATTGTTTAGGGTTTAAGAACGCGGGATTGCCGAATCTAGATTCACTAGACTAAATATAGAACTAAGTTAACTTTAGGGTTCCGTTTTGACTTCCGGTTCTAGGGTTTACTATATTATCAAAAAATATAGGGTCTTACATACATGATATGGAAGCCTTTGTGTGACCAAGGTAGTCATTCTTAGGCTTTAGTATTATGTATGATAGACTGCCACGTTTAGGGTACTCCTTTGGGAATGACAAATTGACTTGTGAAATATAATGTAATGATAGATTATAGACATAGGGTACTGAAGTTTGTAATTGGGAATAAGGAAATATCTTATGTAGTAGATTTTCATAAACTTAGGAGTTTACTATCAAAGGATTTATGGGAGAGAAGTAGAGTTGTGGCCCTATGCATGGAGGAGAAGAAGGGGTTGACCTTAGAGAGTGTACTCGTGTTGTAAGACTTTAAAAATGTGTTTTTGGAAGATTTAATATGATTACTGCTAGAATTAGAGTTGGAGTTTAGAATTGATGTTGTCCTTGGAACCATACTAATATCAAAAACCCTATATCGTATGGCCCCAAACGAGTTAAAAGAGTTGAAGACTCAAATTTAAGAATTACTAGACAAAGGATTCATATGCCCTAGCATATCGCCATGGGGAGCCACGTTGCTTTTCGTAAATAAGAAGGATGGGAGCATGAGACTTTGTATAGAGTACCGAAAATAGATCACCTATTGGATTAGTTGTTTTCTCTAAGATAGATTTGAGGTTAGGATATCACCAGTTAAGAATTAAGCCCCAAGATATTCCAAAAACTGCTTTTCGCACTAGGTTAGTGGGTTTTAGCTTCTTGATAAGGTTTGAATCTGGATGTGTTGTATAGGTATTGCACTACGAATTCCTTATGATGCCTTTTGGACTTACAAATGGTCTAGTTGCCTTTATGGATCTTATGAATTGTGTGTTTTGATATTACTTGGAAAAATTCGTAATAGCCTTCATTGATGATATTTTGATATACTCCAAAGGTGAAAAAGAGGATGAATGACACTTAAAGTTAGTATTGCAAAGATTGAGAGAAAGAAAGGTATATGCAAAGTTTAGCAAATGTTAATTTTGCTGGAAGAAGTATCATTCTTAGGACATGTAGTGAACAAACAAAGGGTATTAGATCCATAAAAGATCAAAGCAATCACTAAATGACCAAGACCTCAAAGTGTAATTGAGACTAGGAGTTTTCTTGGATTGATACGATATTATTGAAGATTTGTAGGGGGATTCTCCAAATTAGAATGCCTTTAACTAGTTTGACTTGGAAGAATGCAAAATTCGATTACAATGCCAAGTGTGAGAGGAACTTTCTAGAGTTGAAAAGGAGGTTAGTATCATCACTAGTTTTAGCTTTTTACTCGAGAGTAGGAAGGAATATGCAATGTATAGCGATGCATCATTATAAGGTTTGAAGTATGTATCGATGCAAGACGAAAGGGTAATTGCTTATGCATCTAGGTAGTTGAAACCATATGAGACGAACTACCCAATATGTGACCTCAAGCTTGCAACAGTATTGTTAGTCTTAAAATTGTGGAGACATTATCTATTTATGTAGAAATGTAAGATCTACTTGGACCACAAAAGTTTGAAGTATATCTTCACTCAAAGGGAACTGAACATGAGACAAAGAAGATGGTTTCTTATTAAGGATTACAATCTCTAAATAATGTGTTACCCTAGGAAGGCCAATGTTGTAGCAGATTGCCTTGAGCAGGAACAGATAAGCAAGTTTGATAGCTCTCTTGACACATTAGAAGCCAATTTTAGAAGACCTAAGAAGGATGGACATTAAAGTAGTGAAATTTAAGAGAGTTGCTGTCACGCACCGTGGGTACCCTAATAGAAGTAGACAAGTCATACCTGAATACTATCACTAGATTACCTTTGGAGAGTGACATGTTTTCCAAAATAACAGGATCTTTTAGTTGCTTCGATAAGAAATGATAAATACATGTAAGAGATAAATTAGTAAATGACTGCCATCTTAATCATAAAGTATCATAATTTATTACAAACCATGTAGTCTTTTTGTAATTCTCTACATAATTGATAAAATAATACTAGTTAATCTATTATAGAAAAATATAAACCATTAATCCCAAATAGAGCTATAGGCTTCCAGCTTTTAAACCTTTACCGGAGCCATATTCCTAGAAGTAACTAACCAAGGTTGAAGCGTAAACCTGAAAAGACTGGGAGTGTGAGTGAAACCACGACTCAGTGAATAACCAGACATATTACACCTCAAGCAAGTTATTAACAAATCGTATGTCATGCAATTATCTGATATTCGAAAAATTGATATTTAACAAGTTTATATTTTGTAGTTATTATTACTATTTTTATGTTATTCTCTATCGGACTCATTATAGTAACTCATATTCGTTTATTATTGTTTAGCGTCATCGTGTTTCTCTTAATCTACTTCATACAATTATTTTATCATTTTTGGAAGTCACATTATTCATAAATTTAGCTTATTTCGATTTCCATTCTTATCTATTTATCAATATAAACAAATATTTGATAATTATAGTTGCTAATAATACTAAATATTTCCTTACAGCTTATGGGGTTTTAGAAGTTATCGAATATTAAACATATTGTTATTCTAAATATTTGTATTTATTTATTTTATTAGTAAATTCTGTTTTGATATACATATATATAATATGTTTATTATTATTATTATTATTATTATTATTATTATTATTATTATTATTTATTATTTATGTAAATATCATGTCCGTGTAATACAGACTTTATATAAGAAAAACATGTTTGTACGCTGGCTGTAAATCCCTAAAAATTTCATAATTCTTAGAAAATAATCCTAAGAGTCAAACACCGGAATCGAAACCCTAAAAATTGAACCAAGTTAAAGCTTAATTCTAAATAAGATAAAAAACAAGATTTCTTAATCTTAAGAAAAAAAAAAAAGGAGAACCCTAAAAAAAATAGAAAATCCAACTATCGGTTGAATCAACATCCGTATGCCAATCAAAACATCTATCCGATTCCTAAAACGCAAATCAAAACGATATATCCAAATAACGCTTGACAACGAAATGCTAAGATCTTAAAACCCTCGGTGAATTTTATAATAAAAATTTTTAATTTTCACCAAAAGTCAAACTGAGTCAACTCATAACCCTACACTAGATTAAACGATCCCGAGAACTGAAAACTATTAAATAATCACAGATAAAATCAGATAAACCATAGATATCGAACTAAAAATATAATATGGTCAAAACTCCAAAATTTTATCTTACGAATAACTCAACAAAACCGGAAGTCAAACCTAAATCCTAAAAGTCAATAAAGCTTACAACAAACCCTAGTATTTAAGATTCGACAGTCCCGCGCTCTTAAACCCTAAACAACGAAATGGAAATAATTGTTGATAATAGTTCACAATAATATAGAGAAGCTTAAAAATATAAGATTCCCAAAATTCTAGTGTCCTTCGGATCCGAACGGGATCAGTTTTCAAAAACTGTCCCCATAAACAGGATGGAAAAAATATTCCGTTAATACCAATAGACTCGTAAAAATGTAAGGTATTCAAAAATATCAGTTTTAGAATTTTTCGATAGCTAAAAATTACAGATATCGCATTTATATGCGTATTTTTATTACTATCAGTATTTTAATTATCTAGTTTACAATTCATGATACTTTTCTACTTTCATTACTATTCATCTATCTCTATTTTTTCTTACTACCTATTCTTTCACCTATATACCTATTTCTTACAATTTTCTTTTCCCATAAAAATTTCGCACCACGTATTATCAAACTTCTCTTACACTTTTCTTCTAAAATTAATTTTTAATCAATTTTCTCTTCCCTACTTCCTTGTTCCCGTGCGCTTCTCCCTCCCTTTACTCTCCATTTAATTTATTTTCAATTAATTTAATTACATCTAATTTTCACTTCAAAATTCTATAAATACCCCCTTCCTCCTTCATTCTTTCACACAACTCATTCTACTACCAAAACTCTCTCAAATTCTTTACACAAATACTCTCCATAAATTTTTCCTCTACCAAAACTCTCTTTCACCAAATACTCACAAAATTTCTCTCTATAATCAATCCAGCTACCATTTCTTAATGACTACATAACCATATATTCACTACCATCTTTATACCACATAAACACTTTAGGTAAAACTTCTTCCAACCATTTAGTTTATCCTTGTCATGTAACTTAACATGACTATGGTATTGTTTTGAAACTCACATGAGTAGTAAAAGCAACAACATGTTCATGTTTTGTTCTTGCACATGACATCCTATTTTATTATGTTGTTATGTTGATTTGATTGTTGTAATTTCTTATTCATATCTAACTAAATATATTTATGTATTTATATACAATCTTTAGAGCATATAAGCTCACTTGTTATTTATTTAATTTCATGCTTTGCAATTTATTTATTTCATGTTATTTCTTTAAGACTAGTCTTTCTAGACTTAGACTTGTCCATATTAAGTCAAAACAACCTTTTCTTTATTTTGTTTATTCTTTTGGAACTAGTCTATTCTTAGTTCCGGGATGCCTTGATGAAGCTAAGACTCCTAATACTTGACCAAGATACCTTGATGAAGCTAAGGTTCCCAATACTTGATATTTTTATTATCTTGCTTATTACTATTTTTTTCTAGTATTTTCTCATATTCTTATTATTTTACATGCTCATAATACTTACATGTACATAATGATATTGTCTCAACTAATTTAAAAGTAGAATTTTACTTTATTAAAGGAGCTTAAAACTAAATTTTCTATTATGTGACTTGTCACAAAATAATGGAGTTATTAACAACAATATAAAAATAAAGTAATACAAGTTTTCTCAAATAACAAAGATAACTTTACCAAGGAAACATAAGAAATAAATACTTTTTTGTATATTATGGTAACCTAAGTTTTAGTAAAATAATTTGTTAATATTCAAAGTTTTCATAAAAAGCTTCAGATTAAACTCTTTTTAACTCCATAACAAAACTAGAAACAAACTAGTTTTCAAAGTGCAGATGAATTTAACCCATAAAGTTATAAATCCACTTAGAAAAATAATGATTTTTAAGTTTCTAAAGAAGAAACTTATTTTCAAAGAATATAAATAAGATAAGATTAAAAACAAAGGATTTTATCAATAAAGAGGATTCTTTTCAAAAGAAATAAAAGAACAAGTTTTAGAAAACAAAAACTTATAATTTAAATAATAAATATAAGAAGACAAGACTCATTTTCTAAAACCATTCTAAATACAAATTTACAATAACTTAATACACTTTTGATAACTTTGATTTTTTATCACTAGAAGTAAAATTTATGAAAGACTAAGGTTAAAGGAAAATTTACTTGTTTTGGAAAAAAGGAATGAAGAAAATAAAATAAGAATATACTCATTTATAATAACTATGAAAATATAAAGTTTCTTCAAAATACTTGAAAAGAAATTTATTTAGTTATGTTTTAACACTTTAAAAAGAATTGTTTTATGAAATAAATTGTTGAGACGCTACCATTAGAATTTTTGCATATAAAAAGAGCTTATTTATATGCTCAAAGAATTTATCAATCATATGTATATATATATATATATCTATTTTTTTACTAAAGGATGTTTGAATGAAGTTGAGATAGAAAATAGTTTTGCAAAGTTTAGAAATATTCATTTTAAATCTGTACCCAATGTTTTTGGAACCTAAATGACCTTATACGACAAAGATAGAACTTGATAGATCTTTTTGAATAGGTAAAAAACGGCATACTATATGCGAAGTTTCAAGTTAAAATGAGCAAGTTATGGCCATTTTAAATTGAAATTTTATTCCATACAAATTTGACGAACATAGTAAAATAGAATTGGAAAGTTTAAGTAGAATTTCTACGAAATACTCATCCCAGGTATTTCTTTTGTCTAGGTGATGAGATGAAATTGCCTTTCCTGAAGATTACTACGACTAAGAAGATCACGAAATAGATGAGTGAGTTATTTCTCTTTAATTTCGTTACTTTGCTTGTGCTTGTAAAGTAGTAGGATTAGTATGCTAAGAAAAGATAAAAATGGATATACATGAGGAATCTGGGGATATGTATATATATGTGATTCTATGTTTATGCATGAAGTGAGAATTAAGAATATTGCAACTTCAAACTACCTGTTTAAGTATTTTTATTTACTTACTGCTTATTATTTGTTAAATTGATTGATCGCCCCCTAATAAACTTAATAAGGTTTGGCTTAAGAAAAATAAAACGCTCACGCATAGCATCCATCAAGTCACATCTTTTCGGAAGTCTGCTACTCCTATGCATAGATGGATTGGCTTTTATCGTGCTGTGACACGGGCCATGTTCCTTCCATGAGAATCCAAATCGCTGGGGAATGAGACTCTAGGTTCGGAGCTAAGCTAACCGAATGCTTTAGGTGGGGACCTGGGGACTAGCAGTAGAAGATTGAGGATCTTCATCCCCGATTCCCTAACCTTCGATACGGAGGGGTAAATCCATTCTATATATGGTTTCTGGATAACTATATATATTTGCGTAATCATGTGAATGTTGCATTGTATGCATAGCATATGTGTGAAAATTTAAATGAACTTATTTGAAAAGATAGTGCGCATGAAAAGGAATACCTCACTAAGCTACAACTATAGATTTTGTTGAAACAGGTATAACCGTGGCTTAAATTGAGGATCATGACATTAAGTAAGTCATGGGAGGATGTTAAGTTTTTATGAAGATAATGGAAGCATAAAATGAAGTTATTTTGTAAGGTTCTTTAGATATAATGTATTCCATGTTAGTGTTTTGGAAATTCTAAGATGTATATTTATTTGAAGACAATAGAGGGATATGCCCCTAAGAATTATAATTTAACATGTTTATGTTTTATAATAAGTATTCTCTTTGCTTGTTACTTAATTATTATAAATGTAAATTGCGCTACTCCGATAGGTTCCCTTAGTTGTGATGTACGCCTTGTACATGATATGGAAGCCTCTGTGTGACTAAGATAGTCATTCTTAAGCTTTAGTATTGTGTACGGTGGACTGCTACATTTAGGGTACCCTTCGGGGCTTGACGCCGGCTCCTACTCTGTCGGTGTTGAAATCCAAATGCCAGCATTTTTAAGTTTTGCATTATTTTGTATCAGGTTGCACTGGGTTGTAAGTCGCCAGCTTTCTCACATACGTCAGACTATACGCTACCGACATATAACCCCAGTTAACCAGCATTTGTTTATTTTATGTAAAAATAAATTTTACGTAGCTTATGTTCAGTGTAAGTCGTCTCAACTTCGTTGGCCTACCTTCGCAAGCCGCTGGCATTTAACGTCTACGCTGCCGGCGTCGGAACAGTGTTGACACTGTTCATCATCTTCTCCAATGAAACTGTTCGTATTTCTTCAATTTTCTACGTTAAAATTATTTCCAAATCATTCCTAAGTGTTTCTTTGTGATATATATCTATATGTATCAACTCATAATGCATCAACATGTATGTGATCTTTAATTTTTAAATTTGGAAATGTACAAATAGGGTTTTTGCAAGTTTTACCATTTTTATCCGAATTTAGATGTTCTAAACTCCACTCCAAAGCTTGTATTGGATCTAAGGCAGCAAGAAACATTGTTTAGAACAATGTTTGCTACTTAAACTAACTAAAAACGAATTTAACCTTACCTTAACCTCTTGTTTCCAAGCTTATGAAGTTTGTTAATGGAAATTATGTTCTTGGTCTTTTTGGCTACAATTTTTGGTTTGTTTGTGTGGGTTTACTTAGCTCTTACTTAGTATGATTCGGAGCTATTTTTGGAGAGGTCTTCTAAGAAGTATTGGAGCTTTGTTTGGTGTAAAATAATGGTTCTTGTCTCCTTGCATATGAATGATATAAATAAGGAAAGGAAGGAGAAGTAGCAGTTCCTCTGAGAACTCTTCAAGTGGGTTGGTTCTCTAGTTTTCTCCATGCATTAATTAAGCTTCCTAGTTGGCCATTTTAGATTGGTTTATGTGTGTGTTTCTTTGACTTTTTGGAGAAATTGTTGGCCAAATTGTGAAATTCGGCTCTTTTTCCATCAAGAAATTCTCAGCCCACAATTTGTACAATTCACACCTAAATGTGGCTAAGTTTGTAAAGAAAAATATTATTATATTTATTACTTAATGATTATATTGTTTTTTGGGCAGTTTATTAAGTTAATCAGGTATAATTATGACAATTATTCAAGAGTTTTATCTCCAAAAATTTATATAGAGTTCTATAAATTTTTAGATTGTTATTATGTTTAACTTTGGGTTTAAAGTTTATGCGATAAATTATTTTTAGAATTTTATCTCTCGCAATTAGGGTTTTATAAGCTTAATAGGTCAATTTTTATTCTAGGCTCTAATAACTTAAGAATTTACTAACTAAAACAATGGTGTGATCAAAATATTTATTTGGAGTCTAGATTACTAGTTATACATCTGTTTATATTTTTATTATATATTCATAATCCTAATGGTTCATCTATAAATTATCATTTTCTAACTATAAGCATTATCGAATATCTACTTTTCAATAAATTTGAAATCTTAGTTAGGTTATTTCTTTATCTTGAGTTTTTGATACCTACTATGATATCTTATTAGTAATCTTAAATACTATCTAGATGACTTTGTTTTAGGGTTTGAAATTATATATAAGCTCATTTCTACTAATGGTTTAATTTTAAGGTCTTGATTGAGTCCTATATTATCATTCTATATTCTATTTTTATATTTTCATCTATTTCTATTTGTATGAAAAAATCTCTAGGTTTATAGTTGCTATGATGCTTGCATAGATAAGGTTACAACTTACCTTGTTCGATAAGATTAAAGTAGCTTAATAAGAGGATGTGGTAGAATGAGGTGACATCCTAAATGCATGGATGGTAACGATCATACAAGATTCAAGATACATGGAGATGGGATGATTAAATTTGACACTAGACTATGGGTACCAAACAGCCTGGAATTGAGAAAGGAAATACTGGACAAAGCACATACAACCCTATAATCCATCCACCCAAGAAGTACTAAAATGTATCAAGACTTAAGAAGCACTTTTGTGGAATAATATGAAAAGATAAATAGATGAATATGTATCAAAATGTCTAGTTTGTCACTAGGTGAGAATTGAACATTGTAGACTAGGAGGAGAACTACAACCTCTCTCATCCTTGGATGGAAATGGGAGAACATTAATATAGATTTTTTGTAACAACCTTACCAAAGACAATGAGTGGAAATGAGTCAGTGTGGGTGATTGTAGATCAATTAAGTAAATTGACTCACTTCATACCTTTGAAAATCGAATATAATATGAAGACGTCGAGCTTACATGCTACTTTGGAAACAAAATTACAGTTCAACACTGCCTTCCATCCTCAAATCGATGAACAATTAGAGAGAAAGATATAACCACTAGAGGATATGTTGAGCCCATGTGCATTAGAATTTGAAGGAAAGTAAAATGGGTACCTACTTTTGGTTGAGTTCACATACAACAATAGCTATCAAGCCATGATTGACATGGCACCATACGGATCCTTATACCAAAGGAAATGCAGGTCCCTATTGCATTGGTACGAAGTAGGTGAAAGAGTGGTTTTGGGACTAGGGATGGTGCACCAGGCCATAAATAAAGTTCAAGTGATCAAACAAATAATACAAGCGGCTCAAGATAGGAACAAAATCTATGCTGATAAGAGAAAGAGACCAATGGAATTCATAGTAGGCAATCATGCGATCCTAAAGATTTCTCCTACGAAAGGTGTAATTCGCTCTGGGGTAATAGGCAAGTTGAATCCAAGTATATGCCATATGAAATTTTGGAAAGGATTGGGCTAGTAGCATATTGCTTGGCTATGCCTCCACATTTATTGAGAGTATGGAATGTCTTCCATGTATCACTTTTGAGAAAATGCATATCGGACCCAAAGGTAGTGATTAAATCTAATCAATCGGAATTACAACCAAATATCTAAACCCTTAGAATTTACGATAGACTTATAAATAAGTTATAGGATCGGATTCGGAATTGGAACCCTAAAAGTTAAACTAAGTCAACCGTTAGATCATAAAAACCCTAGATCAAATCAAATAACCTCTAGAACCCTAAAATATGAAATAAAAATTAAAAATGAGATTAAATCAAATTATGAATCGTAAACATAATATAAACCCTAAAAAGATCACATGCTCTAAAAATTCGATTGTTTCAGACCCTTTCGGGATCAATTTATGTATCCGACCATCGATACTTAAAATAAGGTAAAATTTTCCAACAAACAATTCATACAATGCAAATATTAAGATATCCATAAAATATTAGATAAATTTTTTTCAGGCTATAAAAATGTCAGATATTGCGCATATATGCATATTTTATCTCTACCGATAAATTATCTAATATTTTACCGTGACTATTCATTACTGTTTACTACCATTTGTAGCTATTCAATGCTGCCATTTTGTCACAATAATTTTATACCTACTTCTTATACATAATAACCTATTTTTCTATATTTTAAGCTGTCACATAAAAGTCAAACCAATCACTTTTCTTTTAATTCTTCTTTTACTTTTTCTTTCTTTTCTCTTCTTCTTCCCTTCTAGATGAAGGCATGCAATTTACCAAATTTTCTCTATAAATACCTACCACCATTCTCCATTCAATACTTTACAAACTATACCAAATTCTTTCAAATTTCTCTCATTCTCTCCTCTCATTTTTCTCGCTAGTTGGTGCAATACCGCTCTCTCTCAATTTCACACACACACTCATCTCCTAGTAATTTGTTTTAGGTAAACACTATAACCATACCTCCTTAGTTAATATTAATTGTTGTGTATCAAGTTTCATGCATTATCCATGGAATAAATCTCCCAATGATGCATTAAAGCTACGGATGATAATGCACAAATGAAACTCATATCTCATCCATGTTAAGATCGTGATGATATTAGGTTTATATTGATGAATTATTGTCATCTAATCTAACTATCTATATGTATAAATAAGATTATGTACATATTTATATCAATAAGAGTATATAGCTCAATAGCTTAACATTTATTTCATACTTTTACTTATTTCTTGCATTCTTCCTATTATATGCTTTGAGACTTGTTCTTAATGTAAGTCTTAGACTTATCTTTAATCAAGTAAAAAATAGAAGGGTATTTATCCACAATCTAAGTCCCAAGAATACTTTGTCTAAAAATTCTAAGGCTTTCATTATATTATTTTCTTTCCTTTATATGATGATTGAAATAATTCAAGTCCTGAGAAGTCTTGTCTTAATTATAAGACTTCATTTTATTTTGTCTTTCTCTTAGTTATTTTGCTATATAAGGGGACTTGTCTATTTCTAAGTCCCGAGGAGCCTTGATCATAAACTAAAGCTCCCATGCATTAAATTACTTATCTTTATATTCTTTATGGTTTTGTTTTCATCTCCATAAATTATGAGTTTAAAATATTGTTTTTATGTTCATATACATGAGTTTTTCATGGTAATGCTGTTATGCCAAAATAAAGTTTTGAACCATTTTAGATTGATAATTCTTTGTTGTGCAAAATATAGATTTAAAACATATTTTCAAGATGCGAAGAAAATTCAGTGTCAAAAAGGGAAATATAAAACAAGATCATCCTCTTAAAATTTTCATAAATGATTAGTTATAAACATAATGTTGGTTCATAACTTAAAAATTATTTTTCTTAAAATTATATATTTATAAGGATTTAAGAAAAAAATGAATTTCTAATAGCATTCATGCCAGTGTTTCCATAAATTTAGAATTTTTTGGTTTTTTATAAAGATTTTATTAGAAATTTTACTTGGACAAAATCATTAGGATCATGCATACAATATGAACTATTATTGTAAATACATCTTTCTTTTAAGTATAGGAGTCTTACATAATTAAATTATGGAGCTTAGATAAGGTAGAGATGGCAAATGGTAACAAAAATCCAAACTAAAGTAAACTGGAACCAATCCGCACAGTATCAATGCAAACCCTAAACAACCCTAAACATGCAAAATAATCTCAGAAATGGATAGATAATTTGGAGTAGTAAAAATGGACTACTTATATACGAAATTTTGAGTTAAAATGAGCAAGTTATGACAATTTTAAATTGGAAATTCCCACAAATGAGAAAATGACACTAAATTAATTTGATAAGTTAGAAACTTATGTAGAACCTCTATAAAATACTCATTTTGAGTATTCCTTTTATGTAGGTAATGAATTTTATGATGCCTTGCTCTTAGAAGATTATTTCAACTAGAAGTTTGTAAAATAGCCGAGTGAGTTTCCTTACGCATTTCATATTCATATTGTGTTTATAAGTTAGTGCACTACAACATGTGAAAAGATAAAATGAATTTTCATGTGGTAAATATTGTGGGAACATGTTATGATTTCATGCTTGATCGATAAAACAAAAGTATATATCAAAACTTTTTGTAGTCAATTAACATACTTGTTTCAATATCATGATTGTCATGTTTTGTGATAATTGTGTTGGTCACCTCCAACTTGGAATTTAACATGGATTGGAAAAGTAACTTATAAATTGATCATGCATGGCATAAATTGCTTCACATTTCATTTTCACTACTCTCTTACGTGGAAGACTTGAAAGGTAAGGTACTTAGATCCAAGATGAGGATCTACAACGTTTGAGGAATACGGCTTCAGGGAGGTACCATGCAGATTGATCGCTTTGGGTAAGAAACTTAGGGATTAAGTATTTGTGGTCGATTAAGACCGAATATATTCAAAGTATTCTTTTACCCCTAACATGGAGGGTGCAAAATCCATTCTATGTATGATTTCTAGTAGATCGTATGTACGTGTGAAACATGTGTTTGATGTATTTCATATGCTTGAATAATTAACTTGCTTTTTTGGTTATGGGTATGATAATGCAAGGATTTCTCACTAAGCTTATTGTAGCTCACTTCCAAATAAGTTTTTGATGCAGGGTTACATTTGGGCAACTCATACGGATCCGATGGATGAGGTAGGCATGGATTACCATTGAGCTTTTGAAGGCAATTCACTTAAGATTTTGATAGCAGATTTCCTTAGAAAATCTCTTATGATTTTAAATGTAATTGGAGAATGTTTATGTTGTAAGACAATTTACGACCTTATCGGGGGAATGTACTTAGAATTGTAACATCTTAATTTTGATATATTTATGATAGTATTTTCTTGTATGTTCTATTATTATCATCTTAAATTGCGTAAATCCACTGATGTTTCCTCTTTATGTAAGTACGTCTTGTATCAATATTGAAGCTTTCAAGTGACTAAGGTAGTCATTTTTTCAAGTTTTATTATTGTATACGGTATAGACTGCTATGTTTAGGATACCCTTTGGGGCATGATAATATATGACCTATGTTGAACATCCAACTAAGATCATAGACACTAAGGAAAAGGTACCAAGGAACAAGGTGAACAAATATGTGTGGGTTTAGTGTATTGGCCATGAAGAATGTGAGGCCATGTGAGAACTTTAGAAGGAGATAAAGAGGAAATATCTAGAGTTATTCCAGTCACCAAGTAAAATTTCGAGGTTGAAATTTTATTGAAGGGGGGAAGCATGAAATGATCCAAACATTACACATAAAGTTGAAAAATTAAAATATAATATTTGGAAAATGGTTAGGAATTTAAACCAAAGGAATGCAAAAAATTAATTAGTAGGCTAATTAAAGCAAAATTTAACGTTAGTTTGATTAAAGGTTTTAGGTTAGCAAAAGCTATCAAATAAAACCTTGTGGAGATAAAGGTTTGAGATCATGCCATATGGCATCCCGAATAGAAACCTTAGATCTTATTCTACTAGCTCGCATATAAATATCTCTCTCTTTCTCTTTTTAATTTTCTACCCTTATCTTTTTAAGAGGCTACTAAAACCTTTTTGTGAGATTCTCTAGATCTTAGCCTCCACTTGATGTTAATTAAACAAGATTAAAGGAGGATTAATAATAATCAGCTAAGGTCATCTACTTCGTGATAGGGAATGTGGACAATTGAGGCAAACTAAAAGAAGGAGAAGAGTAGCAAACTTAAGGAAATTCATAATAATGTGAGTTTAAGGTTTTCAAGTATTGAAATGCTGAGTTTATAGTGTTTTAAGTGTAAAACTTGACTTGGGTGTGTTGATATGTAATGGAAGTAGCAAAGAAAAATGAGTTGGAGGTGTTTTAAGCCTTGGAGTACCACTCAAAGCTAAAACAATAAGGTAAGACCTGAAATCAACTCTTTGTTTTTTAAAGATGTGATGATACGATGATAAGACTATTCTAGTAATATAAAAGAAGAAGGATGAACAATTTTTGAGGTTAAGTTATGTTAGAAATTGGCTTTAAGAGGAAGAAGGTGGTAATATGTGCCTAAACTATGGAGAAGGTGATGAAACAAACATGAAATTAATGTTGTTATTGTTAAAGCTATAAAATGAAGAGTTTGTAAATAAGAGTTTAGAAATTTTTAGAAGGACCATGATGAATTTGGGAATTTACTGTCAACTAAATGGTTTAAGACTTAAAATCATGATGAAAAATGTTTCTAAGGAAAAAGGAAGATAAATAGTTAAAAATTAAGATTGAACATGATCATGTACCCCTTTTTAAGCCCAAGAGTCATCCAAATATTCCTTTTGATGAAAAACCTGATCTTAAATTTGAACCAATGAAAGCTTAGAAGAACACAAATGGAACACGATGTTATATATCATTCCATATTCCTCTGTGACGTCAAAACTCAAAGGAATCGAGTTTTCTAGAAGAACACGTCTAGTACATGAGGTTATGTATCTGCCCTTGTTCCTCTTTGACTTGGTTGTGTATCTTCCCATGTTCTTCTTTAATCTTAAACTCTTTCTATCTTGGAAAAACGTAGGGAATACATGGTCTCATGTATTATCTTGTGTACCTTTTTAACCCTAATCCCTCGGGGGGTTGGTGGTGTTCCATAGCCAATACATAGGCTAAAGTATCTATGTAAACCCTTAGATTTTATGCTAAGTAAATACCTAAACCCCTAAAACCGGAAGTCAATCGGAAACCTTAAAGTTAATAAGTCTATAACAAACCTTAGTGAATCTAGATCCGATGATCTTGCCCTCCAAACCCTTAAAGAATAAAATTGAGATAATCATAGATCATCGTCCGTAATAATATAGTGAAGCTTAAAAAGATCAGGCTCATAAAAATCTATTTTGTTTTGGACTCGAACGGGATCAGTTTTCGAAAACAGGGTTCAAGCACGTGAAATGGTAAAAAATTATGATAACATCGTTAGACTTGTAATAATATAAGGTTTCATAAAATATCATTTTTTTAATTTTTCGGTATCTAAAAATATTCGATATAGTTAGTTACATGTATTTTCTTTACTACCAATATCTACTATTTAAGTCACATTTTACACTATTCATTACTATTCCTCTATCTTTACTTTTTTTTTACTACCAATTCTTACAACCTATACACCTATTTCTTACACTATCATTTCCAATACTACTTTATATCTTTCAACTCTTACACATTACTTACTTTTCATTATAAAAAATACAAAACAATCAACTCTCTCTCTCTCTCACCCCAAAACCGGCGCCCTTACTCCCCCTCTCTATCTAATTATTTTTTTTCATTTTATTTATTTACATCTAATTTTCCTCCACATTTATCTATAAATATCATTTTTCCCTTCATTTATTTCACACATCACTTACATACCAAAACTCTCTCAAATTCTCTCTACAAAATTCCCTCTCCAAAATTCTCTTTCCAACACTCTCTTCTTCTCATTTAACTATCATCCACATACAACTACCAATACTTCATTTCTTGTACCACCCACATTTAACCTTAAGTAAAAATTTTAAAACCTTCTTCATGTTCATGTTAACATAACATGACCATATTGTATATTTTCATAACCTATGGGCATTATGAAGTAAAAATATGTTTATGTCTTGTTCAACTTTGTTCAAATATTACAACTAGTGTCATATTGTCATGTTTTATTATTACTCCTAATCTAACTTTTATATATTATTAAGTATATTTATGTGTATATATTCTTAGAGCCTATAAGCTCACTAACATAACTTTTTATTTATGCTCTTATATTTCTTGCAATTATTTATTTCATGTAACTTTATTAAGACTAGTCTTTCTAGTCTTAAAATTGTCCTTATAAAGTCAAAACAAATTTTCTTTTTTTTTTTTTTTGGACTTGTCCATGTCTAAGTCTGGGAAGCCTTAATAGAAGCTATGACTTCCCAATACTTGATCTTTATTTATGTGCTTATTTAATTTCCATGTCTTTTATGTTTTATATGAATTATTTTTGGTCATGTTATGTAACTATAAGTTCATATTCATGCATTATCATATTTTTGTTAACTTAATAAAATAAAAGAAGTTCTTTCTTTAATAAAGAAAATAAGACTAAACTCTTTGTAATAAAATGATTTCTCTTACTTAAGGAAAATTTCCATCAAGACTTAGAATTTTGTTACAACAAATTCTCTTAAAAAATTTAGACAAGCTCATCATGAATTTTTGAGTGTTAGTATTATAGACTTCTTCAAGATTAAATTAAGTAGTTTCATTTCAAACCATTAAATTAAAGATGTATTATTAAATCTTAATGTTGATAATTCTTTGTTATGCAAAGTTTTCTTAAAAACTTATTAATAAGATTATCACCAACACTTTAATAAAAACTAAGAAATAGATAAGTTTTTTAAGTCAAGCTAAAAATCAACTACCTAGATAAAAATCCACTTAAGAAATAAAACTTGGTAGATAACATAAAAGACCAAATTTTTAGAAATAAGTTTATCTTTGAAAAATTAATGAAATATAGTTATAATAAGAAACCACCCACTTATAATAACTCAAGAGTTTTCGGTTTTCCTTCGAACAACTTAAAAGAAATTGTTAAGTTTCAATATTTGAAACTCCTAAGATAAGTTGTTTTATGAAAAATCATTATTGAAAAAACATAATCAGATCATGCATATAATATGAGTATATATATATGTATTAAAAGGATTTCAATTATACAAATATCTATATGTTTGTTTATGGATTTTATGATGAGGAAAAGCTTAGAAAACTTTCATTTTTAAGGCTAGGAATTTTGTAACTATTCTATACCAAAATATTTTGGAACCAAAATGGCTTTTTATGATAAAAATAACCTTAAAAATAGATATATCTTTTCGAGTAGTAGAAAATGACATATAATATGCGAAATTCCAAGTTAAAATGAGTAAGTTATGGCCATTTTAAGTTGGAATTTCATACCATCTGAATTTTGACGAACATAGTGTGGTAGAATTAGCAAGTTAAAGTAGAATTTCCTAGAGATCATCATTTTGGATATTTCTCTTGTCTAGGTGACGTGGAGAACGACTTCCCTTACTAGACGATTATTACGACTAGTGGAACACCGCACTATGGTTGAGTGAGTTTATTTCCTTAATTATCATACTTATGTTTGTGGTTGTAGTATAGAAGCACTAGAATATGAAAAGATAAATCGGAAAGTGCATGTGCCTTATAATATTGGTTGAAATTATATTAAACACA
This sequence comes from Combretum micranthum, assembly GCA_024138025.1. Classification (NCBI taxonomy): domain Eukaryota; kingdom Viridiplantae; phylum Streptophyta; class Magnoliopsida; order Myrtales; family Combretaceae; genus Combretum; species Combretum micranthum. The sequence goes on from JAMXBD010001933.1 coordinate 103,902, forward strand.
TTGAGGCTTGAATTGTCAATAATCATTTGGTTTTAGTATTATAGTGAAGTGTCTGCAAGATTCTATGATCACCAATAAAGATACTTATCATCATGCTTAAGGAATTTAATTAAATGAACTCATGCATATCACGAAGTAAGTCCCGTTGCACTCATTACTATACACTTGGTGGGATAAGAATATGGTAGTGAGGTAAACAGGGACCCAAAATCTATTTAACGGTGAGTAGTAACTTGGATAAACTATATTTTAACGGCTAGTAGTGGCTTGAAATGAACTACAAAATCTTTATTTGCAAAATAACGGCCTCTAGGGCCTGGAACACTTGACCCCAAATGGATGATGTAAATCCATTCAACATATGATTTCCGGTTAATCATGTGTATTGTTTGTTCACGTGTTTATTACATTTCATATGCTTGTTTAATTAATTTGTTTGAATTTTGGTTGTTTGGGTATTTTATTGTGGAAATATTTCTCACTAAGCAAGTAAGCTTACACTACTTTAGATACCTTTTGTAGCACCCTTATCTATAGTTGAAGCCTAGGGGCTATTTCACTTAGATACCATCTTTTGGATTCATGAGCTTTTGGAAAGAAGTCATGGCCTACAAGTAGACGAACACTTCTAAGGAAAACTCTAATGTATTTCTTTTGAAAAATAGATTTTGATGAACTATATATATTTTTGTTAGGGGAATGCCCTGTTGATATTTGTAAGACTCCTTATATTATGATTAAGCTTTAATGTTATGATTTCTATTCTTAATCGCTATTATGCATTCTCCTTAAACAACTTGTTTTAAAGATGATCCTCTATGATTGTGAAAATACGCCTTACACCCAGTATTGAAGCTTTTAGGATGACTAAGGTTGTCATACTTAAACTTTAATATTGAGTATGACCGACTGTCACATTTACGTATCCTTTGGAGCGTGACAATCTACCTATGTAAAAGAATATGGCTTAATACCTATGCCCGTAGACTTTTCCTGCCGCTTATATCTTCATCAATCTTTATCCAATTTGCATTAAACTTGACTTGTTTCTTCCCCTAGACTTAAAATAACCTTTTAAAGATGATCTTTAGGTAGATATGCTTAAACCAAAGTTACCACAAAATGAATGGATTAATGGTAGTTAATCTTAAGATAGTCTCGACTTCGAATGTAAATGTTTATCGGATGTCGACCTTGGAATGGATATCTTAAGATAACTTCAGGAGGATGTGATAGTTAAAGGCACTTGGACCCTTATGGAGTTCATGGTAAGGATAGGTGGGTGGCCAATTGGGGCTATTTCGAAACCAAATGAACAATTAAGAGCTGATATAAAGCAGCAATAAAGTTATGAGGGGGCATGGGCTCTTACATAAAACATCGCAATGGATTGTGCTTATTGATGACTGTTTTTGTGGATTGATACATACAAGATTACTTCTTCTTTTTCTTTTCTGATGAGTTCTATGGACTTGTCAACCTCCCCCAACCCGCTTTCTCTTCGGTGTGTGATCTACTGAGGGATCCTTACCCCCTTTGTTTGATGGAACTCATGAGTACTCTTATGCATATCGGTATTTCTAGGATGCTGGGAATATATATGTGTTTGTTAGCTTTAAAAATTTAACCAAACTTAACTTGTGTTTGTTACATTAGTATAGGAATACATGGCATGCATGTATGTGGTTGATAACTATGTATAGGGCTCTGCTGCTTAACTTTCACTATTTCAAGTACTGATGAGGTATGTGAACCTCCACTATGATTCCATGGGTTTTGGGACCGATGAGTAGATGACTATATAGAACTTTGAGAAAACCACTTAAATGTTTATGTTTCTTATTTTCAATGGATGACCGTAAACTTTAAACTATTTTACTACTTTTGGGGTAAGTGCCAAAGCTTGTAATTGGGTTGAGCTAAGCTCCCCAACTTATGTTTTGCCCTAGTGGGCCATGATGTTTAAGGAATGTTTTCTTGATATTTTTTGAGCCGGTTTAGTACTATGTTTTCTTTTCAATCTCAAGTAGGAGGGATTTACAAATTTCATTCTGCTAAGTCTCTTAAAAATTGATAAGGTTTTACAACTAAAACTCGATTACCAACCCACCTAGTTAATAAAAGTCTTGCACATATTGCTTGGAGGTGATGTGTGAGGCAAAACAATCATTCCCTTAAGCACCCAGCGGTTGAGTTGTTTCAAATTGGAAAACTTAAAAATAAGAAATTGTATATACTTCTTCAATAGAGGCAAAATATAAAGGGCATGACTTCAATTACTAAGGAGTTATAGTGATTACCTCATTTGCTTCATGATATGGGTGCTGTTGTTTCGTTGCCTATTGTATTACATACTAATAGTTGGTTTGCTTAGCTTATAATTGAGAATCCTTACCTATATGGATGGACCAAACATATTGATGTGGACATACTCTTCATAAGAGACCATGTAGCAAGTGACTTTCTCCAAATTCAACACGTATCTTTGGCTTTTAGCTTGCAGATTTCTTTACCAAGGTTGTAGGAGATACATAATGGCAGTCCAATTTCTCCAGGTTAGGTATCCTATGGATTTCAACTTGAGGGGGTGAGTTGTAGAAGTATTAAGTTAATTTGCTTTGTAATTATTTCACAAGTGTTAGCTCCATATTGGTGCATGTGTTAGATTTTTTTTTTCTGTCATGTACATATAAATACCCTTGCGTACAAACATAACTACTAGAGAATCATTTTCCTCCATATTGAACACAATTGTCTTTCTCTGTTACATTTCTTCTGCAAAATTGCTATGTTGAATTGTAGAGGATGTGCATGAGAGAAGTTTAGAATTGATCAAATCACAGGTCTTGATGGCAAGAACTAAAATTGGGTTTGGTATGAGGGAATAGGGAGGGGAGGAAATGAGGAGATTAAATTTCATCTTGTAAGCCCCGGAAAATTTCAATAAATAATTTCAAAATGAACTTCGAAAATAAACCCTAAAAATCACTCCAAATTAAAACCAAATTTCGACAAGTCCTAAATCACTAACGAATCCAAAAATTTCTTAATCATGAGAAAATGAAAATCCTTAAAAATAAAATAAGAACTCAGTGGTCTTCAAATTCAAAACCACAACGTACAAAAATTTCCATATTTAGCTCTGGCTTGTAAAATCGAGTAATATAAAGCCTAAAAATAAATTATTAAAAAGTAAATAATGATTAACTTTCGGAAATGAAACCCAATTCAAGAATTCCGAAAACGTTAAAATATATTAAATACTTACAAAAATAAAATTTAAAATAAATTTCTCAAATCAAATATGTTGTATAAACATAAAATATCAGTTTCCAAATTGGCAAGGATCTAAACCGGAAAAACCACCCGGAAATCCTAATCTGAATACAATAGCTTAAGTCCGGCAATCTAGCGCCCTTAACCCTAGAGGCCGAAGTGTAGTTTAAATAAGTAGAATAGCTCGTAGTAATATAAGTTTGTTTAAAAATATCATATTGGTAAATTTTTGACCTATCTCGAACCCGTTCGGAACAGACTTTGAAAAGTGTGTCCCGGGGCTCGAGATATAAAAAATATACCATTAGTACCGTTAGACTCGTAATTTTATAAGATTTCTAAATATATCAGTTATATAATTTTTTGGGTTATAAAAGTTATAGTTATAACCTTTTTGTCGTATTTTCACTACTACCAGTAATTAATTAGTCTTTTGCACTATTCACTTTTATTTCGTTACACAATTTTATTATTCTTATAATGTATACCCCGGGTTTCCTAGTAATCGAGTAAACTTCGAAAACCGGAAAATGAAACCCTAAACCGGTTTAGTTCAAAGCGTTATGAGAAAGACCTAGAAACCCTCTATCCGGCTTTTTTCGGTTTCATGTCAAAAGAAATTTTATAAAATAATTTAATATGGAATATTGTTTTAAAGTATATTTTAGACCATGGAAAGTTTTGATTTCGAAAAATTTTCTATCTCGGGCCTTCCCGAGCTCCATTACGGAAAAGCGAGCCCTAGAACTGGAAACTCAGAAAAATATTTCGGAATACTCCTTAAAACCGAAATTTTATAAGGATTTCAAAAATATAAGTTTTATAATTTTCCGGGCCATAAAAATTACAGTTATAACCTTTTTTTCCGTATTTTCTTTACTACTGGTAAAGTAGATATCTTGTCTAGTATTTGCCACTATTCACAAGTACAACCTATGACTACTCATTTGTACACCCTATATTTGCAACCGTTACCATCACTCAATTAATCTCTTTTCCAAAGACCTTTTGTCTCTTATTTATTACTACAATTTATGACATGTGATGTAGAAAGCTATCAAGACAAATCAATCAAAGAAAATCAAATCTTCCCCTCCCCCTTCAAATGTTTTTTGGCCGGTGTGAACATACACCCAACCCCACCCCCCCCCCCCCCCCCCCCCCCCAGTTCCATTTTTAAATTTTAAAATTATTTTAGTCCCATTTAACCTAATTTCAGTTCCATTTTTAAATTATTTTTAAAATTATTTTAGTCCCATTTAACCTAATTTCAATTTATATATAAGTTACACTTTCTTTCTCTCACTTCATTCTTCACTTTTTCAAAATTTCCAAAAGGTAAATGCTCTCAAAATCCTCTCCCTCTCCACCTCCATGCCGTGAGCCTCTAAGGCTCTTCCACACACACACACAACTTTCATTTTTTCCTTCATTCATCTCCTATTTTACCTTAAGTAAATGAACCTTGCTTCATATATCCTTAGATCCTTGTAATGGCAAGGATATTCTTGGATATTTCCAACTAAATGTCCCCATGAGCTCTTGCTAGGGATAAGGAAATATCACAACAAGAATACCAAACCATCGCAAAGTGGATCTAGCTTTTAAAGGAGCTTTCATGCCATAAGCTTTATGATTATTCATCAAAAGTGTTTTGAACAAAAGATCTTTTATAAAAATATAGTTTTTATGTTTTCAAAACCTATTTAAGCACTTGATATAGTAGATCTACCATTTTACTACTCATGTTCATGTAGGCATTTAAGATCTCATCATTATTTTGAGTTTATGTGCATTAATGGTCTTTAATGCTTTTGTCTTTAGTAAATAACCTTTCTAGTATATAGATCTATAGGTAGATGAGTTAATAAAACCAAAAAGGAAAACACTTTTCAAGAAATGAGTTAGTGTAAATTCGGATGACTTGGGAACCTTAGTTGAAAAACCCTTTTTCCAACTTCTAAACATGTATTTTACAAGAAAAATGAAGCTATAGGTGATAGGTAATGTTTGATGATGCTTTTCATGAGTTTAAATGAGTTTTACTAAAGAAAATATTTAAAAACAAGAGATGAAGTCTAATAGAAGTTTTGAGTTGAAAGTCTTGAAAACCAAATTCGTAATAATGGGTAGATGGTTAGAAAACACTAGTTTTCCAACTTCAAAAATGGTATTTTCTTAAATAAATGAAGTCCTTAGGGTATAGATAAAATAAATACTTAAAGTTCTATGCATAAAATACATTTTTCTTAAGTGAACAACTTAAAAATAGATTTTTATTAAATTCGGATTTTTGGAACCACCCTAGTGTAAGACTCACTTAAAAAGTTATAAATGAAGATTTTATTAAAGAAATAAAGGCCTTAGGATATAGTTAATATAAGAGTCAAATTTTCCTTAAAATAAATAGGAATTTCCTAAGAAAAATCCTTGGAATATATGAGTGTGACCAAGTGTAGTAAAACTATTAGTTAAGTAATGGTATGGAATGGTTTCTTTATTAAAAAAACAAAATTATGTAAGTTCTTTAAATCTAAATTTTATAAGAACTTAGACTCATTAGAGTTCATATCATGACATTCATGATAGGGAAAATCATTACCATGGCATTTAGTTTCATTTTGTACTTAGGAATCTCAAGTGCATTCACGAAAACCGCATTTTTGGAATCAACATAACCGCTGTACAGAGCTGATCCTTCATTTCCGAGGCTTAGATATTTTCAAAACTTGATTTAAACTTCATATTTAGAAAGCTCTTCCGAAGTAGATAGAAATAGATATAAAATTTGCGAGATTCCGAGTTAAAATGACCAAGTTATGGCCGTTTTAAGTTGGAATTCCCGCTTAGGACGCGAATTACGAATTTGATAGTTCGTATAAAGTCGTTGGATTAGTTAGAGTTGAAATACTTATTAGAGTATTTCTTCCATTTTAGGTAATCCTGAGTTCGACGATTCCCTACCACTGGATTATTATTACTAGAAGACCGATGATCCAATGGCCAAGTGAGTTTTCTCCTTGTTTTCTTACCTTGAATGTGCTTATAGTTAGTTGTATTAGAATTATAGGAACAAGATAAAAATCGATATGAATGGGGATGGGATATATGATGAGACTATGATGAATGTATGCCAAGGAATACTAAAGCATATCAAAACCGCGATTTGATTGGATAACTGCACTGTTCATATTATTTCTGTTATATGTATGATATTGGTTGGTCATTTTAAAGAATGTATAAATATTTTTTTACCTAAGCAAAAATTAAATTGGTCATGCATCGCATAGGACATATTGCATTTGGTAGTGTGCTACTCCTACACAGGTCAATCGGTATGGTCCGAGGACTCGTTTGGATAATGAGACCTGAGATCATAGCTCATTCATAGGAAACTAAGACGCATCGGGAATACATTCCATGTGTGAGCCTAGCCGAGGTGAGTGCTAAGAGCCGACGGCTTGGGGACTAGCAGCAGTCGTGTAGACTTCAATATCATCCCTAACCCAAGATACGGAGGGCGTAAATCTGTTCTGTGTGTGGGTTCCGGATACCCATACATAATTGCTTGCTCACGTGTTTGTTCATGCATAGCATATGATTGATTAATGCTTGCTTGTTCTGGTACGAAACTAAGGGAATTCTCACTAAGCTAGTGTAGCTTATACCACAATAGTTGTTTAAATGAACAGGTTATCTCAAGAATGCAAAGTGAGGACCGAGATGGTTGAAGCCGAGAATGGATTCGGGATTCCGACAAGAAATGAGTATGTTGAAGTTATCAGCTAGTTTTATGATTTGTCTTGTAATAGTTTATGTAGGGAAGTCTGTGGATGAATGTAATTGAAGTTGAATGATTTGTATTTTGAAGTATAGTGGTTTGTATCGAAAGTATAGTGGATTTTATTTCTTTTACATTGTTACTCAATTGTATCAACATAAAATGTATTATTCCGATATGTCTCATTTATGTGTTAGACGCCTTGTACATAGTATAGAAGCCTTCGCGTGACTGAGGTGGTCATTCTTAGGCTTTAATATTATGTACGGCGGATTGCCACGTTTATGGTACCTTTCGGGGCGTGACACATCTCCTTATTTGTTTTGTAAGAGAAAGACAAGAGAAAAAAATTTATTTAATAATTTCTCTAAGTCCCACCATTGAGAGAATAATAAGGGAAATAGAGAAAACAAATTTACCCTTCTCTTTTTTTAATTACTTGTTATATGTTGGGGTATATGAGTAATTTATCATTTTATCTTATTTTACATTTTATAATATTTAAGATTTAATTCATTTTTATCTTCTTCGTTTTCAAAAATATAAAATGATTCAAATTTTCCAGTAATTTATCTCTATTTTTTTTCTTCTCACAATATTTTTCTCCTAATTTATTCCATTGCGTCGTACGAATTATAATGGAGATTAGTTTAAAAAATCAAGTTAATAATCTGTATATTAGGCCCAAATTATATGAAAGCAATGTTTTTTGTATATGTAATTTGGGAAAAATAGTAAAACGCGGTACCAACCTACGAGGTTTTAAAAGTGGAACACCAACATTTACTCTCTTCATAAAGTCATATGTCCTACGGACTTTATTATTATTATTATCTCTTCTATTATGATGAAAATGCATACATATATGATACCTTATACGAAAAATACGTATTAGTAGTGCCTTTGCCTGATATATACTCTGAATTATTTTAAATGATTGGTATTACTTAATATGTACAAGCTTTTACGTTATTTTCATTTGCTATTAATGGTTTCAATTGTTTGATTATTTATTTTTTTCCATATATTTTTTTATGTTACCGTTGATAAAATAATAAACTATATGTGATTTTTAAGTGCCTTTCCTACTTAGAACATAAAGCTAAATTCTAAATTTTTTTGCTTTTCCGTTTTGATGCTTAGTTTATCATAGAGGGAAACGGAGCTATATGACCAAGATGATGTAAGGGTCGGTTTCTTTTATAGTATTCTTATTCTGCTTATTTTAACCTCGTATTTTTATTATTTTTAAATAGATATTTATTAAAAAATATATATCAATAAAAAATTAATAATTTAACTCATAAACTAACTAAATATATACAATTCAGATATAATATAAATAAATTATTAATACAAATCATATGTAAATATAATATAAATAAAAATATGATAAGCCAAACAGATAAGCTTTATGGCCTGATATAAGGCACACTAGCTGCTCTAAAACCAAGGGTACAAACCCGATAATACTTTTATTGGGATGATAGAAAACTTTTTACTACTTCGATCCTCTACATATACTGTAGTTTTACATCTTTATGAATGAGCAGACAGCAGATTTCCCTGCAACTCACTCAACGAGTATGCTCATTGTCCTATAGCTTCAAGAGCACTAGAACCTTCATGCTTTTTAGCCCTAGATTCATGAGTCCTATATGTCAACCATTTTACCCCCAAAGAGCATCACAAAGGTAAATTGTACTCCATATACATAATATGATGTCTATATGGCATGGTGTGTAATAGGATATATGACTTAGGTGGTGGGGTGGTGGAGTAAATTTTCTTGATAGGTCATGTCTTATAAGCCCATCTTGACACAATGTAAGCGTAGAAAACAAAGAATTGCAAGAACAAAGAAGTATTTCAGAAAGAAAATTCTCTAGTATTAGGGTTTTAAATTGATAGAATAATAGTTGTCCAAAACAAAAGACCTAAAAAACTATTTATAGTCTCAAAAGATAAATAAAAACCTAAATAAAATACTAAAACACATAAGGATAAGGACTGGTATAAAGCTGCCAGCCTTCACAAAGATAGGCCGACAGCCTTTAAAATGAAGCTGGCTGCTCAAATCCTACACCGGCTAAAGGCTGGTAGCTCTAGCTACTAGGCCGGTGGGGTTGGAGAAGGAAGGCTGGCTTTGACGCAGCTTCTTGCTCTCGATCTTAGATGCTTCCATCTTGTTCAAATACGTATCCGCTACATTGTTCACATCAATCTCCTCCACTTGGGAAAAACTCATCCTCGAGTTGTTGGAATGGTCCGGATAAAGAGTAACATCTGAATCATGAAACTCGGTTAAGTCCGCCACATTAAATGTTTTGGAAATACCCAAGCTTTCTGGCAAATCCACGACATACATTGATGTGTTTCAGCACTGCATAAGGGTCATATTTCTTTGGCTGAAGTTTGTTGTAGGTGTCGACTGGAAATCTCTCTTTGTGTAAGAAAACCATAATTTGATTACCAACCTGAAACACCTCACGTCTCCTATGCTTATCGGAAGCTTGCTTGTATCGCTTATTCGCTTCTTCCAGCCATTGTTTCACCTCTTTTTGCACATCAACCACTTGTTCCGTCATATACTTGGTTGGAATATTAACACTTTCTCCCTTAGGCAGCTTAAGCAAATCAAGAGTGTGTTGTGGTGTCTTAGTGTAGACAACTGAGAAGGGAGATTGTCAATTGCACTGTGAACAACACTATTATAAGTAAACTCAGTCTATGGAAGGAAAATGTCGCATTGCTTCAGTCTATCACCATAAAGACTATGAATCAAATTTCCTAAAGTTTGGTTGATCGCCTTCATTTGGCCATTGATTTGTGGATGGGTTATGCTACTGAATTGTAAAGAAGAATCAAATAGCTTCCACTCTCCAAAAGTAACTCAGGAACTTGCTATATTGGTCTGAAGTGATGGTTTTGGGAACTCCATTGAAATGAACAACTTCCTTGAAAAATAACCTAGCCACACCAATCGCATAAGTAGTCTTCTTGTCAGGAATAAAATGTGACATTTCGGAAAAACTGTTAACAAACACAAAAACATAGTCGACTCCTCTCTATGCACGTGGTAATCCCAGCACAAAATCCAGGGACAAATCATCTTAAATATTTTTTGGAGCCTGTAAAGGCCAGTATAGTCTAGTATTTTTGGATTGTCCCTTTGATCTCTAACAGACATTACACTTCTCTACAAATTTGCCCACATCTTGCCTAAGTTATGGCCAATAAAACCTCTCCTCCACTGTCGTCAGTGTCTTATCACGCCTCAAATGACCAGACAATCCACCCCCATGCAAATCACTAATCACCTACTCTCTCAATGAAGTTCTTAGCAGACATAATTGGTTTTCATGCATCAAATAACCACCAGATAAGTAAAAACTAGAAACAGACTGATTATTTGATACCTTATGCCATATTTTAGAAAAATCCTTGTCATTGTTATACTCATCTCTAAGCTGCTCAAAACCAAAATCTTCTGACTCAAAGTCGGCAACAAAGTAGATCACCTACTCAAAGCATCTACGACTTTGTTCTGTGCTCCTGATTTATGTTGTAATATAAAAGGAAACTTCTATAGAAACTGACACCATCTTGTATGCATGTCACTGTTTATCCTCTTCTGGCTATTCAAATACTTCAAGGCCTCATGATATGAGTAAAGCACAAATTCTTTTCCAATTAGATAATGAATTAAGGTTTTAAGAGCACGCACTATTGAGTAAAATTCCTTATCATGAGTGCCCCACTTTCGCCTAGCATCATTAGGCTTCTCACTAAAAAATGCAATTAGCCTCTTTTCTTAGGAAAGAATAGCTCCAATGCCCACCTCACTGGCATCATAATCTTCTTCAAATAAGTTCTCAATGTCTAGGAGAGCAAGTATTGGTAACGTACTTAATTTCTCCTTCAAGACTGCAAAGTTAGTGGATGCCTCATTAGTCTACAGGAATTTTCCCTTCTTCAAACACTTTGTCATGGGTGCAGCAATGGTGCTAAAATTCTTGATAAACCTGCAATAGAAAGTTGTCAATCCATGAAAGCTTCGCAGCTTAGAGAAAGTCTTTGGAGTAGGCCGATCTCTAATTGCTTGAACCTTTGTCTCATCAACCTGTATACCTTCAACTGAAACAACATACCCCAGAAAAGTAATTTGTTTGTCATAAAACTACACTATTTAAGTTTAAAGTACAACCTATGTTCCCATAGGGTTGTTAGTACACTCATTAAGTGCAATAAGTACTCATCTTCACAGGAGCTATAGATCAGTATATCATCAAAATATACCACCATAAATTTTCCCAAAAATGGTTTTAATACTTGATGTGTTAATCCTATGAACATACTAGGGCATTGGATAACCTAAATGGTAGCCACTCGTACGATCCCTCCTCATCTTGAAGGCAGTCTTCCAGTCATCCCCACGGCTGATCTTAATTCAATAGTATCCATTCTTCAGGTCAATTTTGGAAAACCATTTAGCCCCATGTAACCTGCCAAGCATATCATCTAACCATGGTATTGGAAATTTATATCCCACAGTGATTCGGGTTATAACCCTGCTATCAACACAGATTCTCCAGCTTCCATCTTTCTTGGCGTCAGTAAAGCTGAAACTGCACATGGGCTCATACTCTCCTGAATCAAACCCTTCATCAATAGCTCCTTAACCTTCTCCTTGAGAATCTCACTCTCCTTCGGATTCATTCAGTAATAAGGGAGGCTAGCCCCAAGCACAAGGTCTATCTGGTGCTGGATGTCCCTCAATGGCGGCAGCCCCATTGGAATATCATCTGGCATCAATTCCTTAAATTTTTGTAACAAAGGAAGAACTAATTCTAGTTGCTCCTTGACTTGCAGCTCAGCATCATTCATCAGGCCTTGCTTTACAATCAAGGCATGTACTTGCCTAGTTTCTTTAATCTCAGCCCTAAAATCTTTCATCATAGATAAACAGATACTCTTATATGGTAAAACAACCTTTTCTTTTAGTGGTAGCAAAGTATACTTCACTCCTTCTTTTTCTAGCTTATAAACATTACTCTTACTTGAGTGTTGTGCATCTACGTCATATTGCCATGGTCTACCAAACAAGAGATGATATACGTCTATATCAACAACATCGCAATACATAACGTCATGGTACTTACCTATGGAGAAAGGAACCTTGCAATGTTTCATCACTTAAGTTTTTCCTACGGTAGATTTGATCCACCCTAATGTATATGGATTTGGGTGTTTCTTCACAGGCAATTTCAATTTATGCACTATCTTCCTCCAATTATATTTTCACAACTCTCACTATCAATTATAACACCAAATGCCTTCCCTTCAACAGTGCATCTGGTTCGGAACAATTCATGTCATTGGGTATGATCTTCACTTTTTAGGGTCAATATCAACCTTCGAACAACATACACCCCTTTCATCTTATTCTTCATATTTCTCGTTCTCATCTCCATCGGCTTCACAACAAATCCCTTCATTATGTTCTTCTCTTTCCACAATATAAATGGTTTTCCTCTTATGACACTCATTAGATTTATGCCACAGTTGACCACATCGGAAGCACTTCCTAACGTTCGACTTCGCATAAGGACTATCTACCTTCTTTCCCTCCTTATGTCGTCCCTCAATCATAGGACGTTCTTATGCAACCTTATCCTTTGGGGTTCGATTCTTAGAATTGTATCCATGATTTAACTGCTCCTCCAAACCCTTAGTTTTCTCCTCTAACCATGCATTGGATTTGTATCCACTGAAATTTCTTTGCCAACGTTCTTGCTACATTAACTCGGCTTTCAAGGCTAGATTTTTTGCTTCACTCAAAAGTGTGAATAACTTGTATCCCTATTCTATCCCACAACATTGGTTTTAACCCTTCAAGATATCGCGCCACCTATTGACCTTCAGATTCTGAAAGATTATTCCTTTCTGCCAATCTCATGAACTCCGTAGTGAATTCATGAACAAATCTGCTTCCTTGCAGCATCGTTGATATTGTTGGAATAGAATATGTTCTTAATATGGTGGTAAGAATTCCAACTTCATCCGATACTTCATCCGGTACCAAGTACGTATTGGCCCCTTTCCTTCTTGTTCTCTCCAATATTGAATATGCTCCTACCATGCATAAGCCATCCCTTTTAAACAACATGCTACTTATCTAACTCGTCTTTCTAGAGGGGTCTCAGCATAATCGCAAAAAATTTGTCAACATCTGCAACCCAATCCAGGAATTCCTCAATCCCTATGTTTCCATTCAAATATGGAATATCAACCTTCAATCAAAAATCCCTGGCATCCCTATCATCATATCCATCTCTTCTATACCCACCATATCACTGATAGCGAAAATTTTCGGCGTATCTATCATCAAAATCATTCCTTCTTCGACCACCATAGGGTGAGTTGCGAGTAAATCAAGGTAGTTCCACATTGCTCTCTTTTGAGTTCTCTTTTTAGACAGGCTGTCTACTGACAGGGACCGATTTGTCAATAGGTTCACCACGAGCTACATCATCCCCTAGCCTTCTATTGTCATTCCGTCTCCTATTTACATTGATCCCATTGGTGTAAACCCCGGAAATTCTCAGTAGCTAGAAAACCCTAGGAGTTGGAGACGAAACCCTAATCCGATCAGTTTGAGTTTAGTGAATGGAGCCTAGGAACCCCAAATCCGGCTTTCCATCGGTTTCATAGTAAAATAAATATTTTGGAGTAAATGAATCTGAATTGTTGTTCCAAAGTACATTTCAAACCTTTGAAAGTTTTAACTTCGGGAATTTTTCAATTCCGGGCCCTCCCGAGCCCAATTACAGAAAAGCGTGCCCCGGGCCACGGATTCAGAAAAATATTCCGGAATATTCATTAGAACCGTAATTTTATAAGGATTCCAAAAATATCAATTTCATAATTTTCCGAGCTACGAAGATTACAGTTATAGCTTTTCCCGTGTTTTTGGAACAACCGGTAAAGTAGATGTCTTGTCTACTATTCACAAGTACAACCTACACTACACACTACCCATACCCTATTCTTACATCCTTACAACTACTCATTTCAATTTTCTTTTCCAAGAAATTTTGTCTTTTAAATAATTATTACATTTATTACATTTTCATTTACTAAATTACAAATTTCATTTTTTTTTCAAAACTCTCACACACACACACACATATGGCCGGCGCCCCTCCCTCCTATTTTCCCCCTCATTTGTGTTATTTTTACTTCTTTTAATTAACTAAACCCTAAATCACTTAATATATATACTAAATGTTCTCTCTCTCTCCTCATTTTCTTCTTGTTTCAAAGTTTGAAAAGAGAAAAAGCTCTCTCCCTTCTCTTCTTCTTGTGCCGAGCAACCCCCTCCCCTTCCTCACATTGTCCACTTTGTTTCTTCTCCATTTCACTTCAAGACTTCATTGGTATGTATTTAAGCTTGTTTCTTCCTACTCTTGTAATGGCAAAGCTATATCTTGTGTGTTTTCTCATTTAATCCCAATGAGCTCATGCTAGGGACATGAAAACACATGAACAAGAATAACAAGCCATCACAAGACATGGATCTAGTGTTTAGATGAGCTTATGTTAAGATCTTACCTTGTTCATGCATGTAAAGTAGTGATCTTGCATATATATTGTTATTCATGCCATGAGATCCATGTTATATACATCATATGTAGTAGATCTAAAGTAGCTACCCACATTGTCATTTACATGTATGATCATAGAGCTATTTTCATTTCATGCATTGATGACCACAAAAATGTAGTCTTGTTCATATATAGTGATGAGGGATAGTATGTCTTGACATGTAGAAGGCAAGACCATTGAAAAAGGAAAGACTTTGTTGTATATGGAAAGTTGAAAATTCGGATGAAATGGAAACCCTACCCTAAAGACCTCCAAAATCAATTTTAAACTTATATTTCATAAGAAAAATGAAGGGTATGTGTAATAGATATGTTGAAGGAATTATTTTCATAAGGTTAGATGAGTTTAGGCATGATAAAAATAAGGAAAACAAGAGGTGAAGTTAGGATGAAAAATGTTGACTTTAAATGTGTAGTCAAATTCGTAACTTTGTGTAATGCCTATATGAACACTTAGTATTTAAGTCTAAAATGGATATTTTATAAGCTAAATGAAGTCCTTAGATAATGTATACATTGAAGCCCCAATTTTTAATACATTAGACTAGATTTCCTTAAGAAAAATGTAAGAAAAGAAATTTGGAAAATTCGGATTTTTATAACTAGCTTATTTGAAAACATGTTTACCAAATGAAAAATGTGAATTTTTGTGCATGAATGGAGGCCATGACTATTATAGACTTTGAGAACCTAATTTAGTTAAATAATAAGTAGATTACAAGATTAAAAACCAAAGAAACCCTAAGGAGTATAATGTGGGAGAATAACTTCTTAGAATTAGCCTTTATGAAACTTTCCCCAACACTTAGGAGTTCCTAAAAGTTTATTACTACAAAAATCATCATGACCATGCACAAGTTGAGTTCATTACATGGCATACACATTAGTAGTTCATTCCTAAATCATTCATGCATGAATCACTAACTAGGAACATTTCTTATCAAAAGCAAAGCACATTTTCAAAGTTGGGATCAATTGCGGGACAGAACTGATCCCACTGTTCCGTGACCTTATTTTCAAAACTTGGATTTAATACTTGAATTAGATAGATCTTTCGAAGTAGATGAAGATCGATATAAAGTTTGCGAAATTCCGAGTTAAAATGACCAAGTTATGGCCGTTTTAGTTGGAACTTCCAAATATAGCGAGAAATCCGAATTCAACTAGTCTAGATGTATAGTTTGATTTATTACATGGTGAGAATCTCATAGGGATTATCTTGATTGGTAGGTGATTCCGAGCAGGACGACTCTCTACCACCCGATTATTACTATTAAGGAGTTTGGTGACCCATGGCCGAGTGAGTTACTTCCACTCTCAATTAATGCTTGTGAATGTAACGTAGTGGCACTAGTGATGTAGGCAAAGATAAAAGAAATTGTACAAGCATGATGGGGTATGTGGGAATTATTTGTGTTGTGAATTGTTGATATGTGAAATGGAACTTAAAGCATATCGAAACCGGGTGTTAAGATATGGATTGTTTATTTAGAATCATATGATGAATGTCTGCGTATACTTGTTGGTCACTTAAAAGAATCGAATTAATGACTATTCGACTCCGACTATAACTAAGTTCATTCATGTCACAATGGGGTTGGAGCATTTGCATTGGTTGGTTTTTCGTGATCCATAAAACGAATGTGAGGTTAATCGTGATCCATAAAACGAGCTTTTAATCAGTTGACCGTGAGCTTAAACGGCGTCGTACCGCAGGATTCGTTAATCTGCTAACCCGGGATGGAGGGCGCAAGTCCATCCACATATGATTTCCGGTTGGTCATATGTTTGATGATTTCATTTGTATGGTGCATGCACTTGCTTGAATAATCATTGTTTGAATGATTGTATTTAATTGCGTTATGGAAGTATTACTCACTAAGCTAGTTAGCTTACGCCCGATAGTGTTTATCTTTTGCAGCATGAGTTTATATGGCTTAGGCCAAGGCAAGCCACAGCGCAGGTACCGAGATAGAAGTTTCCCATAGAAGTTTGATTCATTTCTTTTGTATAGACTTCCATTGGAAACTAAGGACTCTGGATGACTGTAATAGATTGTTATTCTTTTGCGGGGGAATGCCCCTTAGATTTTGTAAACCTTAAAGATTTATGCGTTTTGATTTATTATCTATGGCTAATGAATGCCTTGTTAAACTGTTAAACTCCATTTGTTGAAGTGTTCTATTGTCGTAAGGGAACGCTTTACATCTACTTAAGACTCCCGAAGGCCCCGGTTAGGGAACTCGAGGGTCTTACTTAGTATGTGGCGGACTGTTACGTTTAGGATACCCTACGGGGCGTGACAATTGGCATCTAGATAATCCACAATCTCCACAAAACGTTCCTCGAAACGTTGAGACATGTGATCCATTTGTTGCTTTAGACGTCGTTCCAATCGTTGCAACGCCTCGTCCCCTTGAGGGGCTTCACTCCCTTGAACACTGTCATGGAGAGTATTGCTATCGCCATCAGCAGCCATCTCTGCTTTGATACTACCTAACATAGCGTAAGTGTAGAAATCAAAGAATTACAAGAACAAGCAAGTCTTTAAGAGAGAAAATTCTCTAGTATTAGGGTTTTAAATTGATAGAATAATAGTTGTCCAAAAAAAAAAAAAAACCTAAAATACTATTTATAGTCTCAAAAATAAGGAAAAACCTAAATAAAATACTAAAACATGTAAGAATAAAAGCTAGTATAAAGCTACAAGCCTTCACAAAGATAGGCTGGTGGTCTTTAAAATGAAGCTGGCAACTTAGATCCTACGTCGGCGAAAGGTTGGCGGCTTTGGCTGCTAGACCGGCAGCATTGGAGAAGGAAGGTCGGCGACTTAAGGCCGTCTTTGATGCAGCTTCTTCCTCTTTATCTTAGATGCTTCCATCTTGCTCAAATAGGTATCTGTTACGTCATTCATGTCACACCTACTTTAGTTTCACATTTCTTTAAATTGCATACACAAGTAATTTTCGGATTATAAATATAATTATTGTTTAATTAGAATCATCTCAATATAAATATTTTTTCTTTTAGTCATTCAATAATCAAATTTGTATTATTTTCTAAAATATCTTGTGATATTACTATGATGTCATTTTTTTAAATGAATTCTATACTTAATCCTATGTGGCAAAATGTTATAGAGATATATGATAGAAATTAAAAGAAGGTAAATAAGGAGAAATTATTTCTTGTCCTCACCATGAGAAGAAGTAAATATACATCACTTATTGGTAGGGCTGCGAATGGCCGAACCGTTTTGATTTTTCTAAGACTTAAGTTCAACTTATTTAAAAATTACTGAACTCAAACTCGAGTGAAACTTTTTATTTAGTTTTAAAATTAAGCTTGAGCTTAACTTGTTTTACTAAATGAGCTTTTGTTTAAGATTGAGATAAAATAAGCTTTTTATCAAACCTAATCGACCTTTTGTCGAGCCTAAAATTCAAGTTCATTTTTCTTTTCCATTTAAAGTTCTATATTTTGATTTTTTTAAACATAAAAATAATATATGAGGGCCACTAAACATATATACGTATATATATTAAATAGAGATAAGTTTTATTGTTTTAATTATATATCTATATATAATATATCATAAATATACAACTTACAAGTCTACTAACGAGCTTATGCACAAGCCTATCAACGAACATACTCACGAGTTTGTTCACGAGCTTCTTTACGAGCTAACTCAAGAGTTTAAATCAAAACTTAAGCTTGGCTTGTTTAGACAAACAAGCTTTATTTTAAACTCTATTACATGATAAATATAATAACCCACACATTGTCTATAAATTTAAGCTTTTAGATTAAATAACTATTGTACTAACCTTAATAACGTATTAGAATATGGGGTCATAAGTTTGAATTACTGTATACTCGTTACAATTCCATTAAACTTATGTCATCAACATGATGTGCTCTAATGAAAGTTAAAGTCCTGACCTAGACCACAGTTGAGATTTTTGGAAACCAAAAACAATTTCAAAGTATAGAGTGTGATAAAATTTTTCTAGAATTCCCTTTATGATCCAAGCGATTTAATAAAATCAATAAGGGAGTTAGAATTACTGACCTTTTTCGCTAACAAAAAACGTGGATGAAAAAATCAACACAAATCTTCACGCAACCAATTTGGTTTTGTCGGATTTATGTGTTGTCTTTTTGTGAATACCCTCTATCAGTATCTACGTGAACAAATCCGCAGGTATACTAACTTTTTTGTTTCACAACTACCGTTCCTTTTTTTTTTTTCCCTCTTTATGCAGAAAGTCATTTTTTTTTTTGTATAAAATGTTTTTTCTTTTTTCTTTTTTTTTGGTTTTTCTCACTCTACATAATAAATATTTACAGCCCTCCTTTTCGGGTGAAACAGACTTAGAGGATTATAAATATGAATATTCAAGAAATTTGAATTGCGTCTACCAAGCAAAAGTCCTGTAGCTATGTCACCGATGGCGCTAGAAAAGTCTACATCTACCATAAATTTGTCCGACACATGACAAATATATTAGTACACTTTCTTCCACATTAATATATGTAATATTTAAGTATTTCTAATGTGCACAGGTACCAGCATTCCAGAAAGTTTTGGCCCAAAGCTGCATGCTGTTACAATATATTTAAGTATTTCTAATGTGCACAGGTACCAGCATTCCAGAAAGTTTTGGCCCAAAGCTGCATGCTGTTACAAGGTAGCC
This sequence comes from Combretum micranthum, assembly GCA_024138025.1. Taxonomy (NCBI): domain Eukaryota; kingdom Viridiplantae; phylum Streptophyta; class Magnoliopsida; order Myrtales; family Combretaceae; genus Combretum; species Combretum micranthum. The sequence goes on from JAMXBD010001933.1 coordinate 123,326, forward strand.
TACTCTTTTTTGGTTCGCGGGTTCCAATATAATTACCAAACCTTTTTTTTTTTTCACCACACTATATATTTAATTTAATTTTTGGAATTTAATTGGATCCATCCTAATTTATTAGGGTTGTTTTCTACTAAGACCCAAAAGATAAAAATTTACTGAAAATAAGAGAAAATATAGTAGCGAGTAAGGACCCCGATTAATTTGTTTTAATAAAATGTGGATAATTGATTCGATATTTAATATATATCATAAATAATAGGCTCCCGGTTTAGAGCAATAATATGAACGAGATACTATTTAAAGATTCTCTCTCATTCATAATTTTCTCGTAGATCTCGTTATTTATAAAGGGTGATAATTTGATGTTTTCATACTCCTAATTCTAAATTAATCTTCGTGCTTTTATCTAGAATTATAAATCAGCAAGGTCGAGGGAAAATAATAGTGTTGCGCTAAATTCGGGATTTGAATACCCTAACTCAACTCGAGATCGATCATGTTTATAATTTTGATATTGATCTCAACTCAAAGTAACAATAAATAAATTTCAACTCAATTTATCAAACTTGTTTAAGTTCAATCTATGTAAGATATATTATTATTCAAATTAAAATAATACTAACATTCAAATTCATCTTAAATTTGATTAACTTTAAAATCACCTCAAGTTCGATTAAATTCAGGAGTTATTAAAGTTAAAATTACAAAATTCAAGTTTAGCTGGATAAACTATTCAAAGAACTGAACTCGAGTTCAAACTTGATACGACAAATCTTGAGTCAAACTTGATGTAATAGTCAGTAAAAAAGTAGATTAACTTATTTATACATCTATATTCACCACTTAGAATTAAAGTATCCATTTTCTTTTGTGTCAAACTTGGTATAATAGCAAGTAAGTTTGAATAGCTTAGAAATAGATTAATTTATTTGTACGTCTATTTTCATCGCTGAGAATTAAAGTATTCATTTTCTTTTGAGTAAATGAATACCTTTAATTTATCTCCTATTTTGTAATATATATCCTCTATAGTCAATAGTCCAAGTTGTTGAACGCTAAATTTTTACTTATAGGAAGGACGGCAGACACTGTATATATTATATGCTGTATTTGAAGGTTTCTATGGGATAAACGGATAGATCCTTTGTTGGCAAATCGTGTTTCATGCTAGCACTGCATATGAGACAGTCGAAACAATATAATACTGACTTTAAATTCAAACTAAATTGGAAATTATTAAATTCTATCTCTGACCTGAACCGAGATAGAATTTTAAATTTGAAATCAGCTTATCTTCAATAAGCTCGAGCTCAATTCCTTTTGTTTCATTTAAATTTGATAGAATGGAGCTTGAATCAACGTTACCTAAGGTCAATTATATGTTGCACTTCTAATGGATAGATCATCCGACTTCGTAAAATTTGTTCCTCAATATTATTCAACCTCAATAAAGAATCGTTTAGATTCAAATTATATCTTAAAAAAAAAGGGAAAGAAAATTAGTTTTTAATAATTGCTCATATATGTGAGGCAAGAGTCCTTCTCTCAAAGATCGATAGCAGACACATAAGTTAGGTCTCATTAAACTTGTCAGTAAACTTCTAATTGTGGCAAATTGCATTATGGACACTTACAGCTCCTTTATTTCACTATTTCACCGTATTGAATAAAGGAAACTAAATTGTAATTCAAAAAATATATATATATATATATATAATGAAGGTACTATAACATTAAGATATTTAGTTCATGTCGGAAAAAAAAAAAAGAGAATTATATTGGAATAAATGTAAACTATGTATTATACCTCTATCTAAAAGTAAAATACTTATTGTATTTATGATAAATAAATTAGCATAAGTGGTGTGAGCATTTCAACATAAGGTTATATGATTAACTTCATTGACGGTACTTGAACTTTCTCGATATTTCAGTTTTGTGCCTAAAACAATTTTAGCCCACAAAAACTTTGCACTGGTGGTCATTTTGGCTGAAATCTGGCCTAAGATTAATGAGTTGCTCATCTGGCAAGGTATCCATATTAAAAAAAATTATTTTTTAAATTTCCAAATTAGCATGTTTATATTTTTTTCTTTTGTACTTTCATCTCTCTCTCTCTCCTCCTCTGCCTCCTCTCTCTTCTTTTGCTTCTTCTCCTTATATCCATTTAAGGAAAAAAAAGTCCATCCCACTTAGATTGTTAATTAAGCGGGAAAAAAAAGACTTACTAGACTCATCTTTAAACAGCAAAAGTCTGCTATCTCTAGACCAATGAACCTACCCCAAACACCCACCCATAGACCCATATGCAATTCAACAGCTGAACCATTCTTGTGCAACACCAACTTGTCTTTCATTTCTCATCAACTCGGCACCCAAGACCAAACACCATTGCCAACAAACTCAAACCAATCCCCACCACATCTAAACAGCCACAACACAAACCAACACAACGAGGTTTTTGCTCTATTTTTTTAGTCTCTTTCCTCTCTCTCTCTTCTTTTTCTTCTCCTTCTTTTCATGTTGATCCAATGAAATGATGATCTGATGAAAAATAAAGGGCATTTCAAAAATTGAAAACTAGAAAAATTAAGGGAACAAAATCTCATCTTTATCTTAAATATGGTTTTTAGTGGAAAAAATCTCACCTTTATTTTGAATATTGTTCTTCATTTTTACTTTTTTTTTCTTTCCTTCTTTCTAGGTTTTTTTTTTTTTTTCCTCCAATGAATATTTCATTTGGTTCAATAGACACGAAAGCTTCCAATTTCTTCTTACACCAAATTGAAGTGAATCCCATTTTTGGTATATCATTGAAAGCAACAGCATTGACTTTATCGACAAATGAGAGAGTGAGATCTAGTAATTTTTTTGGAAAAATATGTTCACATTTTAGCAAAAAAAAAAAAAAAAAAAAAAAAAGGGAAAAGGAAACTCTAATTGTTGAGCAATTTGAAGGATGAGAGATCTAGTAATAAATAGAAAACGATGTTTTAAGATTTTTTTATGGTTTTTGCGAGATTTTGGGCTTTTTATTTTTTATTTTGTTTTTTTAAAGAAGAAATAGGGAAGAGAGAGGGAAAAAAAATAGCTGACATGGAATTAAAAAATTAATTTCTAATATATATTCACTTCCACGTCAGTATTTTGTTAGACTTTTACTGGATTTTGGCTAAAAGTATCATGGGTACAAAAGGTATTTTTGTGGGTTACAAATATTTTTTAGGTGCAAAATTGATATTGAAAAAGTTTAGATACCAAAAATGAAATTAACCCTAAAGGTCTATATGAATATTGAAATAATGGATTGCCATTCATTATGCTATGCAATAACAATTTATGCTTAATTGCCTTTTTGGTGTTTAAAATATAACTAAATATAGTAATAGTAATTCACTTTGAATGGGAAGGGAATTCAATAATAGTTATTTATCCCAAATGAACATATAGTTAATATATATCTACATAGTTTAAGTCATAACCTTTTTATTCCTTGCACACTTTCATCATATTTTAAATCCTTCCATTATTATTATCCATTCATTTTATATAAGGAGACAAACTTATCACAGCATTGAAGACTATTGACCAATTAAAGGAATAATGATTGATATTTAGATTTTCTTTTTAAGACTCATTTTCCTACTTTTTTTCTTCGTACCATGGAACCACTTTTATCATCTTCTACGATAATTCTTCCACCTTTACAAGTTAGAAAGTGGTGTTACCTCTTCCAATCACCCTCTTACTTTAACTATCATTGTGGCCCATCTATAGTGGTTAGAGATATGAACATAAGTTAGATTTGTGGGACATAATTAGGTTATTTGAACCTACTATTAGGTCAAGCGTTGTAGGAAGAACAGGGAATGATTTGTCTCGCTCCAAAATAGGGTCAACGCATACCTAACCGCCACGTATAATACTTAAGTGTTATACGCACAAGCTAACCCTTAAAGAATCTATTATGTCAAACACTTACTAGCCAATTTTAGATTTTGAAATAATTTAATTAGATTTTGAAAATAGCTGGATTTGCATCGGTAAAATTAGATTCGCAGAAACACTCCATATTCTACTCTCATGAGTACATCAACTTGAAAACAAAACAATACCACCAGTTATCTCATATAAAAGAATACCTATTAATGATGGTAAAACAAAGCTTTGAAAGCTTCATTACAAAACATGAGCTCTATAACTAGGCCTTAAAGAATAATACAAACTTTACAAGGTCAATCGGTTTATAAACAAATAAAATAAAATCCAATGATCTTAACTCAGTTTACTCTTCACCTGATCTTTGCAAGGTCGTCCCATACACTCGAGGCAATCATTATCAAGAAATCAACACCTAGAAAGGGAAAAATAATGAGTTGGAGCCTAATACAATAGCAACACATGCATAAACAAGATATACTCATGTACTTATTCTAATGCATCAAACAATAGTTTGTATCTTTAAATTAAAGTTTAACAAACAATAGTGGAGCACTTACACTCCAACAAGATGCTTTAGGAATTCGAGGATCCTGAGTAGCAGCAACTACTCAGAAAGTTGATATAGGCAGCCCGAATACCTATATCTCATATATGATATACCTGAAAAGGAAAAATAGTTTCCTCTAAGGTTCATAGCCATTGCACGTCTCTACTTATCTCAATCCATAATATAATATGGCTTAACCAATCGACAAACACGAGCCATACTATATTACTTCTCCTCGAGCTTAAATAGACATTATTTGGTATCGTTTGCCCTACTAGCTACCCGCCAAGCCACCTATGAATTATCATTGTATCATGATAAGGGAGTGGCCTCAGTAACTAACTACTATGTTGGCATCACCAACAAGGTTATCGCTCCTCAAACTGGATTGAATGACCACGCACAAACAACAAGCCATTATTAAGGTTGTCTTTAAGTTTTAGTTAATTTAGGATGCCTATCCTAACACATAACATGCAAGTTACTACGTGCCTTATATGATGTCCACAATCCAAACAAATCAGAGGATAGATTAGCTATCCATATATTTGCTCAAGAATTAAACTCATATAAGTAATTAAATAAATTATCCACTCACATCAAACTTATTCTAAAAACATATTTGACCAAACACTAAGTAGGAATTTAGCCATAGCTGCAAAAGTTGCCACGCCATGATATAGACCGTTTTCCATTATCTATCAAATTATCTCTTTTCCTTTATTTATAAATCATTCACTAGAAAAACATTATCATTTATCTTCAGTTCCAAGGTTTTAAATAAAGTTTTAACTTATAAGGAACTACTCATTTTTCTAGCAAATAAACATTTGAAACAACACTTCTCATATTAATTAAAGCTAATCTTACATATTACAAGTTTATCAAATCTAACCTATAGTAACTTAACTTAGCCAAGTTGATTAGACTTAATTAATACAGTTCATTTTAGCTCATTAAGGTTCATTAAGCGATGTTGAACTTAGGTTTATTAACTAAGTCCATTTTTCACTTAAAATCCATGTTAAGTCTAATTAGTTGTCAAACCTATTATATTTCAACTTACATTTAATCTACTCATAGTTTAACATACTTAAGTTGTATAAAATTAATCATTTAATCTAGTTACTAAGTCATATTCACTTATCATACTAAAGCATCATTACATATTCTATAAGGCCTTAATTAATCAAAATATGTCTATTTTAGACCTATTAATACGTTTTTATAGTTCAAAATCTATATTAAACTCCATTAATCATTAAACCTTTTAATTCATTTAACTTATTTCTATTACATATCATATTATCTATCAATTATCTATTCCATTTCATTTTTCTTTCTTTTTCCTTTTTTTAATAAACACTACCAGGGAAAAGATCAGACCCGTGATGGGAGCCATTGTCATACCCCGACAGGGTACCCTAGTTGTAATAGTAAAACATGTAACTAATGTTCCCTAATTGGAGTAGACAACGAAAACAGGATCGAAAGTTGTTTGAGTGAGAAAGATATTGCATAATATATATATATATATAAAAACCACAAAGGAACATATAACACATCTAGAACTTCATAAAAGCTTTACAAACCAAGGTCTACGGGGTTTGAACCGAACCCCATAACTAAAAAGGCTATAAAGATAAACAAACTTAACTTAAGCTATTACAATCATAACTAGTCTAACGCCCTAACCTAAAGGCATTACAACCTACCACGTATCCTCTCTTATATAGGATACGCAACCGTACATTAATCACCTGTAAATACACATAGGGTATCTCATAGGATACAAAACCTGTTTAAACTAAAAACATATACTTTATAAAACATAAACTCCTAGTTCAAACATAAAATCCAAGTTGACATTACATAGCCAACAAATTCAGTAGAAACTAAAAACTGTTTACATCAAAACTCTTTTCATTGAAACCAACCTAAACATCCAACTACAACTTAAAAAGATCTAAATGTTTCTTCTTCTTAGAAATTTTGATATATGAAGCCTAACTCTCTGCTGGGTAGTCGGGTCCACTATCACCATCCCCGTTATCAAAGAATAACTCATATCTAGAAAGATCATATACTATATCCTCTTCACCTGTACTTAAAATTTAAAAGAATGAGCGGCAACACCCCGTACAATAACTCCAATCCAAAAACAAATGCATATGCACATATAACATACAGATAATTCATGCAACTTAAGCTTATGCAAATAGTCATATTATTATCTTTCTTAAGCCAACAAAACAACACAGTACAGTATTAGGTATACTCTAATCCCGAGTGTGGAGTTACTCAGACCCCATTAAAAATCAAACAACTCTTTGAAAATAATAATCATATACATGTATGATGAGTGGGTGTCACGATCCTAATAGGGGCCTAGTAGGATTATCTTGAAGTTGTCATGTTACGTGTAACGCCCTAAAATAAGGCATTACAACCCGCCACATATCCCCTCTTGATTAGGACACGCTAAGGCTCTAATATCCACAAATTTTCAAATATCACCTGTATAACTCACAAGGTATAGAAGAAATCATATGGTCCTCATAAATAAACATTCTGATAAATATAAAATCTCCATAATCAAAAAACTAGATATTGTTGACATAACTGCAGGTCAACAAGTCAAACCATGCCCTAAAAACTAATACCATATATAGAACTTCAGATACAACTGAAAATCCAATGGACATAAACATGAGTCTAACACTGAATAACAACAAAACATAAAAAGGCTTCCTTGATCTATTCTATGTCATCTATGACTATACAACTAGTCATCAACAGGGTAGGTAGGACCACTAACGCCATTCCCATCCTTATAGATGATATAAAAACCCGATAGATCATATATCACACTATCATCACCTGCACCTGAAATATAACAGGATGAGCGGCGACGCCCAGTACGATAATATCCAATCCAGTTCAAGCAAGGTTATGCACATACATCATGTTTAAATAAATGCAACTGAACTAAATGCATACAACAGATTATTATCTATTTTAGTCCAGCAAAACAACATAGTTCAGAATCCAGTATACATAAATTCTGAACTCATAGTAACTCAGACTTTACTTTAAAAAAAAACTACCAACTGATTTGAAAATAAGTAATCATATACCTATATGGATGAGTGGGTACTCCCCAAACATCCCAATTCCTAAACACCTAAATTCTACCGGAATCATATCTTAGCACGAGTCCACTAGGGACAACCTCACACTAAGATCATCAAGGTGCCTCACCAGTATCACTGTCTGCCAGGTCTCTACTGGTCAAAGCCAACCACAACTAGACAGGCTATTATTAAGCCGAATATTTATTAAGTTCATTATGCAATTTTCTTCACACATCTATTCACAAAAATTCTAATCTACAAGCACATACATCAACTCGGGAATCTAAATCAAATCCTCAGAACCTGATACCAACAACAACAAAGCCAACCCCAAACTCCACAATCTCCTATATCTACACCAATAACAGTTTCATAAACTCCAAATGTCCTGTTACAATATATATATACATCAACAGACATGATCACATTATCAAAATACCTTAACAAACATGAATTCTCCAAAAAAATCCTAACCTGAAAAGAAATCTCCGTTATCTGCACCGTCTATTCCGATCAAACTCCACAATTATCCTCAAGAATAACAAGGAACCGCACAAAACTCTACAATCACCAATCATTTTCATCAAAACCCTAATTCGCAATACATTAAGAACATATAAGGATTGTTTAGATCGTATTTTGTTGGAATCCATAATAAAGGGAATTTACTTACTATTTTGAATCACTAAAACTCGTCTTGCATTCACCAATTCATAGATCTCACCTGTGCTAGGGTTTTTCTCCAAAAACCTTCATGCGAAAATTCAACCAAACCCTAAGAAACTTATATAAATTTATATATAATCCAAATGAGAAGGTTAAGATCACTTACTTTGGATAAAAAACACACGCCCGATGATTCTCCAAGCATGAATCTCTAAGAATACTCCAAAACTCTCTTTCACGAAGGAGAAATGATATAAAGAAAAATCTATCGAAAATGTTTTTCGCGTCTTGTATTTATAGAAATTTGTCATACGCCAGCCCTACGTCGGCGACGTACTTGCAGATCTTGCCGACGTACACCATATGCTGGTAAATTCATACGAATGCCGGCAGCATTCATCGGGGCTTTGAATCCCGTAATTTCAATTCTTCCTTCATAAGTCGGCAAATCCTTGTCCTACGCCGGTGGCTTTCATGAAGGTGTTGAGATAAAACCCTAGTGAATGCCGGCAGCGTTCTTCCCAGCTTTAAGAGAAATGCTACTGTTCCCATCTTACACCGTCTCTATGCCGGCGGCGTAGATTCTCCAGGAGGTGGCCTAAAGACTAATTTTTCTTTGTCAAAAACTATTCTTCAAACATCTCAGGATCGTAGATAAAACCCTCAACTTAATACTAAGGTGGACCATAAAACCCTCTTATTTTTCAACATATGACAACTTTTGCCCTTTATCGTAATTTATTAAAGATTTACTGTTTTTATGGATTTGTTGACCATTATTAATGTGATGGTTGATAATAATATCTCCTTTATTAGGGTTGACCATAGAACCCTTTTATTTTATAACAAATGACACATTTGCCATTCATTATAAAATATTTTTCTATATATTACATTACATGTGCACCCGCAATATGAAAACCGTCTTGCAAGCTAGAGATTACAAAACTCTATTCACTTGTTAACATTAGTTATACATATACATATACTATTATTATGGAAACTTAATTATGAATATCTAGCCAAGATCGCAGAGAATTGGTACCTCCTACCAAATAATAAAAATTGGGTTTCAACCTATAAAATACAAAATCTCACATGCTTATACAATTTATCAAATTTGCATTCTAAGTTTGATAGGGAAATCACTCCATACATGTTCCTAGCCCATTCCCAGTAAGTATTAGCCCTGCACAAAAACTGTTGGGGGTAAGCAAAACCATGGCTCAGTGAGATAACCTGATCAAACCACACATCAAGCAATAACAAACAAGTTTATTATCAAGCAAGTGTAATGTATCAATCAAACATATGCTCAATTACAAGTTTGGAGAACCGGAATCCAAACAGGATGTAGATTTACACCCTCACATCAGGGTTAAAGGAACCTAGTCAAGGATCACATCCTTATGAACCACCTGCTCAGGAGAAACAGAGAACCATAGGAATAACAACACTCACTTTATTCTTTACTTTATGATTATAATTTCTTCACTCAATTTCCTTTTGGAACAAAGAGACTTCATTAAGTATTAGTCACTTCAAGCCGATACCACGGGCAGCGTTCCTTCTTTTGCCAAGTAGTTCGCGTGGAACCGAACAGAACAAGGATAATCTTGGAAGAACTAGGAAATTTACATCTAAAAAAACCAAGCATTAACCGAGATCCAAAATACTAATACGAGCGGGCTGTCATACTTTTTTATTGTAGTAGATGCAAGTTATGCAATTCATGACCAATTCAATAGATAGTCAAATAGTATTAGGTTAGGTTCTTAAGTGTCCATACAATTCACAGACAAACTTTAACATGCTTCATACATTAATTATCATACAATGTAATTGTTACTATCAACATGGTATTTTGGCAACCAATCATACACCAAGCACCATGCGATATACCCAACCCTACATGCATAACAGTATTAGTATATTATTACTTATGCAACTATGCTACAAGAACAACAATGTGATAAGGTCAAAGTTACTCACCTGGTATCCTTGCTAAGTAGTAATAATCTACTGGAAATTCCAAAGATTGATCTGTTTCTCCTATAGAATGAGATAAAAGATACTTATTACTATACTAATATTTGCATAACAATCTCGGTTGTGCCCTTTGTCTCCTAAACTTAACCTTTATCATCTTAATCCTGATTTCGTCATTTAAATATGGGTTTTAAGGTTCATAAGGGCTTAGTTTCTTCGATCGAGTTATAAAATTTGTATAAGCTCATTTTTCTTAGGAAAAGTGTCTTAAATGATTTCAAATACCAATTTCAATAGCATAATCTTAACCTATATCTATTTTATTTGTTTTAACTTTGATTTTGACAAATAAATGGGTGTTGTAAAGCTTATTGGACATACTCTTTCATTTTCTAGTTTATTCTTTTATTTTGTATATTTTTCCTTATATGACTATGGATTCGAAATGTTTATACTATGATATCTATTATTCCAGTTTTATATTTTTAATTCTTACTTCATGTCTATTGCTTTGTTTTATGTATCTACTACTAAGCTTTAGTGATTAAATTCATTTTTAAGTGTCTTGATCATCACTTAGATGAAACTTATGTTATAATTTTATTTTCGTTTTGCTTCTCTTGATCTTATTTGTACTTATATGTCATGGAAGTGTTTTTACCACTATAGGTTATTTAAATTTTTGCTTTTTCTAATGTAGGTAAAAACAACTAAGGTTCTTAATTATTATTTACTTTGTTTGTCAACCTTATTTGTTTTTCTATATACTTTGTTTTATATTTTAGACATAGCTACTATTTTTTTAGACATCAATTACTTATTTTTAAATTATTAAGTGAGTTAAGTGATTTTACTAATTCTAAAATTTGTTATAGAAGCTTTCTAATAACTCAAATTTATTATATCCTTTAAGGATCTTATATATATATATATATATATATATTTGAATCTCTAATGTTTATAATGTCTTATTATTTCTATTCCGATAGTAGCCTATAATTAGTCATTTTTTAAAGTTTATGAAATATTATATTTTTACAAAATTCGTATAGATAATTATTTCTTATTATAAAGTGACCTAAATAATTTTAAATTCATGTTTTTAGTGTAAAATCTTTAAGTAGGCTTATATTACTTATTTTAACTTATATTTTGTGGTATAAATAGGTGTTAAAAAGCTTGTTTTGCATATTATATGCTAGTTACTCAACTTATTTACTTGTTAATTTATATTCCTCCTACTCTTATAAATTTCTATAGTTGGTGTAAGAATTTCCTATATTTATATATATAATATTTGTTTCCTATTGTATTATTAAGCTTTTATCATTGGTAATGAGTTTTATTATTTTTAATTTATATTGTCCATTAATATCTTTAGTGATAACAAATTTTCTTTTATTGTTTATTTTGTCAACCCTATTTGTTTATGTAGGTTAGAATTTCTATTATTTAGAGGATCTTATCTAAATTTCAATTATTAATACATGGTTCCAATGATCTTTTAAATTCATCTAAGTATTATTTTGTATTCTAAATTATAGTTTATTTCTGAAGATTAATTTTAATTCATAAATCCTTCATTGTTATCATACTTTTAATATACCTAATGACAAGTTTCTTTATTATAATTTCATGCATCATATGCTTATATATATATATATATATATATTATAGACATCTTAGGGTTTATGTCGGTTGAGTTTTATTATCTAGAGAGCATTATAGACATATTCTACTAATTCCTTTTAGCTAAATTAAATCATGAATTAGGTTTTTAGAGTCATGATCTTATAGTGATAGAAAATTAGGGCCTAGGGTTTTCTAAAGCCTAAGTTTAATTTCTTCATAGTTTTCTTTACTAGATAAAGTATTTTAACTTAGTTAAATTGATCATCACATGCTATTCTTATTCATGTTACTACCAACAAAATTTTAAAGAGATTACACGTGGAGAATTTCTATGATAACCTTATGCTTTCATTTTCCAAATTTCTATACATAAACAAGATGTAAGTAATAAAATGGGTTAGACATTACCTTGATGGCCTAGAGAGGAAGATGATAAATTCTCCTTCCTATATAAACTAGGACCCTTGTCTTGTTGGTTGTTGAGTTGTTGATGTTAATTTTGGTGGAGTTGCAAGAGAGAAGATAAAGCTTTGATTGGTTTGTATTTTTTGATGGAAGTTCAAGATAGGGGCATATGGTGTTAGAAGAATTTAAGTTGTAAATTTAATGGTGTATGTGTGTGTTTCACGGTTTAAGTTTTTGGAAGAGAGGGACTTGCTTTGCTGGTTTGTCTATTATTTATAGGAGTTAAAATAACTTATGAAGGAAGGTTTTAAATAACTTATGGATGAAGGGTTGAGAAGACTTATGTAGAAAGGTTTGACTAGTTTAGGCTTTAATTATTTATTATATTTAACAAATTATGTTGTTGTTGTTGTTTTACGAAAGAGGAAGAGAAATCTTTATTTACTGGTTCTGCAAGTCCCTTTAAGTAATTCAACAAGTTTGCATTAATTAGGGGTTCTTATTTGGTGCATTTTCATTGGTTGATGTGTCTTAAAATTGACCTCATATACTCTTTTCTACTCTCTTAAGCTAGCTTACATGGTGGAGAGACTTGTAGCAAATTTAGGCTAGTTAAGTGTTTAAATTCTAACCTCATGTGCAAGCTACTTCTTAAACAAGGCTTCATGGTGGAATTGGGTCCAAGTAATTTGTTAGTGATGTGTATTCTTTATGGACCATTCACTACTCCCTTAAACTAGCTACATATGGTGGAGAGACTTGGAGCAATTTTGGGCTGGCCAAGTGTTTCCAATTTTCACCGTGACTTGTAACAACATTTAAAAAAATATTAATAAATTTAAATATCTAGCTAATTTCATCAAAAACCGTTTCCTATGTGTATATTTATGTTAGTCATATAAGAATTTTATTTCCAACAATTTATTTAAGGTCCTAAAATATTTCGAAAATATTGTTGAGTTTCAAATTTTGAGTTTAAAATTTACGCGATTTAGTATTTCTAAAGTCTTGTTCTGCACGATTAAGGTTTTAGGGTCCGATAGGTCAAAATATAAGATTGGTATCTACAGACTCTAAATTTTCTAACTAAAATTATTGTAAGCCCCTAGATTTTTTCGATAATATTAGGAAACCTTAAGAACCGGAAGTCAAAACGAAACCCTAAAGTTAACCTAGTTATGTGATTAGTCTAGTGAATCTAGATCCGGCAATCTCGTATTCTTTAACCTTAGAAAACGAAATTGAGATAATTATGGTTTATGGTTCGTAATTATATAAGAAAACTTTAAAATATCAGATTCGTAATTTTCTAGTGTCCTTCGGATCTGATCGGGATCAGTTTTCGAAAACGGTGCCCCAGAGCACCGGATAGCAAAAATATTCTGACAACACCAATAGATTTGTAAAAATATAAGGTTTTCAAAAATATCAGTTTTAGAATTTTTTGATAACCAAAAATATCATATATAGGCCGTTTACGCGTATTTTCTTTACTACCAGCATTTTAATTGTCTAGTCTACTATTCATAGTACTTTTCTACTATTCATTACTATTTACCTATCTCTACTTTTTCTTACACTCTATTCTTACACTTTACCATACCTATATCTTACAATTTACCTTCCCCATACAACTTTAATCACATCATACTTTACATATTACTTCTTTTTATTACAAAACAACAAATTTAATCAATTTTTCTCTCTCCCCCATAGCCTTGCCGTCCACCCTCTCTCCCTCTTCCTCTCAATTTGTTTTCTTTTCTAATTTATTTTATTACATCTAATTTCCACTCCAAAAATCTATAAATACCCCCTTCCTCTTTCATTCTTTCACACAACAAAAATTCATACTAAAACTCTCTCAAAATCACTCCACAAAAACACTCTCCCAAAATCTATCTCAAGTTCTTTCTTTTCTTTAGAAAACCAAGCCCCACATAATACTACAACCCATTTCTTTTCTTCTTCAACCAACACATAAACCTTAGGTAAAAGTTTCTTTCTTATACTCATCATGTTCATATAACTTAACATGAGTTTAGTGTATGTTTCTTAGACTCATTGAGTTAAAGAAGCAACAATTTATTCATGTTTTGTTTTTGTTCATGTTCTTCTTTTCTTTATGTTACTATTATGTTGATATTGTTATTATTGTTTCTAACCTAACTTATATAACTATTATGTATATTATGTATATATATTTATTTAGAGTATATAAGCTTATTTGTTATTTATTTATTTTCAAGCCTTGCAATTTATTTATATACTTACTTTATGCAATTATTAAGACTAGTCTTTCTAGTCTTAGACTTGTCCATATCAAGTCAAAATAATTTTATTTCTTTGCTTTTCTTTTCTTTTGAGGACTAGTCTATTCTTAGTCCCGAGATACCTTGATGAAGCTAAGGTTCCCAATACTTGACTTTATTTTTTTATGCTCTTATTTTATTTATGTTGTTTTTATATTTCTCATAGTTATATATTCTCATTCATACATGAATATGTTGTTATTGTCTCAACCATAATGAAAATGAATTTCCTTAAGTAATAAAAATGAACTCTCTTTAAAAATAAATTTTGTCACATAAGAAATTATTTTCCTAAAAAGACTTGAAGCTTTATCTTAAACAAATATTTTTCTAAAGATAGATAAGTTAGCTCAAGTTTTGGTAATAATATGTCGTTTTACCACGAAATACATAAAGTAAAGTCATCACAAATCTCTTTTCAAACCAATAAAATAAGAAAGTTTCTTAAAACTTAATTCCTTGTTTAAACAAATGATTTCTTAAATTCAATTGTCAAAGTTTTCTACCAACACTCTAGAATATTAAAGTCTAAACAAGTTTTTCAAAATTATCAAAAAATAATCTTTTTAACGATAAGCTTTACTTAGGGAATGAAAATAATAAATAACTTATGATATTATTAATATTATCTTTTAAAGAAGATTAAAACTTTAGAAAGACTATAGAACATATAACCATAAAATATTTAGGAAAAACTATGTTTTCCAAACTAGTAGAGTAAAATTCTAGAAATCTTAGAAGATTAAAATTACTTTTACCAAAATTTTCAAAAATAAAGAAATGGAGTTAAAAGAAGGAAATACTCACTTATGATAATTTAAGAAATTTTTTCAAAGCAAGACTAATTTCTTTTCAAGTCTTAAGCTTATTTCACTTTCAAATGACACATTGTTTTACAAAATCATTGTTGAGACAACACCACTAAATTCATGCATATGGTTTGAGTCTATACATATGTATTCAAAGGGTTTTTTTTTCAATCATACAAATGTACCTATATTTTGTACAAAAGTTTTTGAACGAAGAAAGTTTGAAAACTCTAGTTTTGAAATTCGTATCAATTCTGTCCGTTACTATTCTGAGACCGAAATAACTTCTTTTGATAAAAATAACCTTAGAAATAGATATATCTTTTCGAGTAGGTAGAAATCGGTATATAATATGCGAAATTACGAGTTAAAATGAGCAAGTTATGGCCATTTTAAGTTGGAATTTTTATTTCATACGATTTTTACGAATTTTCTAAAGTAGAATTGTAGAACTTGGATAGATCTTGGATGAAATACTCATGTTGGGTATTTCTTTTGGTTTAGGTGTCGAGGACGAAGATCTTCGCTTCCCAGAGGATTACTTCGACTCCTAGAAGAAAGCTATGGACGAGTGAGTTTCCTTTACGTTTACGTATTCGCGCATGTGCTTGTAGAATAGAGCACTAGATGTTAGGAAAAGATAAAATTGATATGCATGTGGGATATTATGAGAATTATGAATGTGAATTGTCATGTGCGATCAATGAACAATAAGTATATCGGAATCCAAATTGTGATTGATATAAATGTTTCTATGTATGAATTGTTATGTGTGCAAATATTGTTTGATCACTTTAAAATGATTTAATGTTATATTGAAATCCCCATATAATACATTGCTCATGCATATCACTTAGAATATCATTTCGAAGTTTTTGCTACTACTCCTCAGCGTGGGACCGGAAAGGTAAGCTGCCTAGCTACATCTTGAGGGTTAGATTGTTCGAGGAATATGATCTCAAGGTGTAGCCGAGCCGGATCGATCGCTTTGGGTAAGGAAAGCCCGGGGACTAGTAGTATGGTTCTGTGGAACCCCAAGACACACGCAACTTTCAGGAGGTCGGTCGGGACCCAGTTCAAAGCATTCCCTAACCACCGATGGTGGGGTAAATCCATCACACATACGAAACCGGATAGTCGTATGTACTGTTTGATCATATGATTGTTCCATTCATATGCTTGTTTAATAAACTTGGTTGATTGCTTGTTATGAGTACTTTTGCATAAGGAATATCTCACTAAGCAAATCATGCTTATACTCCTATAGACTTTTGATGTTGCAGGAATATCTTTTGCACCCGAGACCACCTTGATCCACCCGGGTAGAATCTTTATTTTGAGAAGCTTTTGGAGGAATTTTATTTTGTAGTCTTAGAGTAGATTTCTTCTAAAATCTTCTAGCTTTTGTTGTTTATCTTAGCAAGACTATGTTATTATGAAATTATTGGGGGAATGCCCCTTAGAAGCTGTAAGACTTTTATTTAAATGAAATATATATTAAGTGTTATTTTGCATGTTCCACTGCCAATGTCTTAAAATGCATTACTCCACCGGTCTCCCTTTGTTGTGAATGTACGCCTTGTACCGATATGGAAGCTTTCGCGTGACTGAGGTAGTCATTCTTAAGTTTTAATGTTGTGTACGGCAGATTGTCACCTTTAGGGTACCCACTGGAGCGTGATAATTATGGTGTGGTCTAAATTTTTATTTGAAGTCTAAATAATTAATTGTAGGCCTGTTTATAGCTCTTCAATGGGTATTTATATCCCTAATGTTTTATCTTTAATAGGTTATTCTTATTATACACATACCATGAATTATTAGCTTTTTAATGCATTTAAAATTTAAAGCCATTTATTTATTTATGCATATATACTTAATTCTTGGTTCTTGACTTAGATTACAAAATCTATCTTTGGTGTCTTTTTAATGCATTTATTTATTTAGATTCTTAAGGTTTTTAGATCATAAATAGGTTCATAATACTCTAAAGTTTCTAACTAAGGTCTAATCGGGTCTTAAATCCAATATCTATCATATATTTAGGATTCTAATTTACTATCATATTTATTTGTTAATCATACTATTATTGTTATATTCTTTTTGAAAATATTTCTTTAGTATATATCTTGTATATACACATATATATTTTTATCTAAGGTCTAGATTTATAAATATTGATTTTCTTTTAATCCTATCATATATTTTTGAACTTTAGTGATCCTTTTCTAAATTATCATTTTCTAACCAATAGGCTTTTAAAATTAATTGTTTCTTCTTACATGTGTAATCTAAGGCTATTTATAATCACTTGTAGAAATTTTGACTTGTGTTGCGAAATATTGTCTTTTATTGCCTGGAAATTTATTCATCTTGATTATTAATTAGTTATAATTATGGAAGTTATATTTTGTGCCTCAAAATTTTATCTATAACGATTCGAATCCTTCTAATTATAACAGAATTTGTTTATACTATAATGTTATTAAATCGCAAAAAATCGAGAGTGGTCTTTATGACTTTTTCTCGAAGTTCTTCAAGATTCTATGTTATAATTTATTAACTATCATATTCAAGTTATCTAAAATTCAGGGGATTACAATGGGTACTCCTCAAACACCCTAAATCCAGAACACCTAATTCTACCGGAATCATATCAAGTCACGAGTCCACTAGGGACAACCTCACATCAAGATCATCAGGGTGCCTCACCAGTATCACTGTCTACCAGGTCTTTACTAGTCAAAGCCAAGCACAATCAATTAGACAATTGTTAAGCCGAATATAATTAGGTTTATTATGAAATTTTGTCCCTACAACCATTCAATTAATACTAAACTTACTAGTAAAAACAACAAGCAAGGATTGGTCGTACCTTTCTCAATTTCAGGAATACAAATCAAATCCTCAAATCCGATATCAACAACAACAAAATCAACTCGAACTCCACAAACTCCTAATATCCTGTTACAATATATATATATATATATACATCAATAGATATGATCACATTATCAAAACACCCTAACAGACATGAATTCTCCAAAAATCCTAACCTGAAAAGAAATCGCCACTATCTGCACCGTCTACTATGATCAAACTCCATAAATATCCTCAAGAACAACAATGAACCGCACAAAACTCCACAAATTCTGAATATTTCACTAAAACCCTAATATTATATGGCAACAAGAACATATATGTCACGCCCCGAGGGTATTCTAGTAATAATAATCAAGAATTACTTGATTATCATTATTAGGTTACCTTCTAGAAGTGACATGATTTTCAAAAACAGGATCTTTTAGTTGCTTGGAGGGAATAAACAAACATATATAAGATGTAAATTAGTAAACAACTATTACAAACTTCTATATTACAGATCATAAGCTTCAGAATTCCTTACCACTTTAACTGATGCTTCTAATGCACATTACATGCACCATAAGACTATTACAGATATAGATATTCTAATTCTATACTAAACTTTAGACTTCTGGCTTCTAGTCTCTTACGGGACCATGCTCCTGCTAGTAATGAGCCACGGTCGCAGAGTGAACCTAAAAGGACTGTGGGAGTGTGAGCTAAAACACGAGCTCAGTGAGTAATCAGAATTTATTACACATAACACACAAGTTATTTATCAATCATATGAAATGCATCAATCACACAAATGAACATTACAAGTTTGGATAATCCGGAATCCAAACAGGATGAAGATTTACGCCCTCCATCGGGGTTGAAGGATCACAATCTATGGTCCACCTACCCAGGAGATACTTTAAGCTTTCAGGAAATAACAATCTCAGTTTAGTTATCTCTTTATACTTATCATGTTCATTATTTATTTCCTGTTTAGCTTTTAGACACTCCATTAAGTGTTAGTTATTCTCAAGTAATACCATAAGCGGCGTCCTTCATTTACCATGTAGTTCCTATGGTATTAACAGAACAAAAGTAATCTTGCAATTAACTACTAGCTCTCTGGCCTAGATAATTCAAGCATTACCAGAGATCCGAGAATCTAACACGTAGTAGGCTACCACTTACTCAATGCTTTTTATGCATAGTATGTTATGCATGATTATTTTTCCATTATGGTACCAGTAGTCATTAGTCAATTTAGGGGTGATCAACCAAAACAGACAATTCATTATAAACCATAAACATTATTTAGATACAGACAATTGTGTTATCACTTGATTTAGAGTGACATGGCAATCAATGGAATACAATCCACAACTTTTTTTTTTTAAACAGATCATCAATTTTCATTATTTTTATTGAAAGTTCACTACTAGTACAAACACAACCAATGCAATAAAACTGAATCACTCACCTGCCCATTCTAGTTAATCGTAGTAATCTTCAGGTAGGTCCTCCCCAACACCCGAGTCACCTATTGATATAGAGAATATAAAGATTAAAAATTTCTAGACTATATTACTGAGTTTCTACAAATACTTAGATGTCCTAATGGTTGGCTCTGGTTGGATATGTGAACCGATCAATTGAGTATTTGAAAAGTTAATAACTTTATTAATTCATTTTTATTGCCTAAATATATAAATTTGCTTTTAAATTACTTAATAAATTTTTCTTATAGGCTATAGATACTTCCATACTCACAAATTTGGAGTATTTAAATTTCCATTGTTATCTGTTTTCGTATAGCTATCCTAGTATATACTTAATATTTACTAACTCATAATTTATACATATATATGTCTTGTTATGAAAACATTTTTACTAATAAAAGAATTTATTAACTTAATAATAACTATTTTCGAAGTTATTTTCCCTTTTTCGAAAATCGTAAAACATTAATAATTAACATCAATAATAGTATTAAAAATAATTATGCTATCAATAGCACTTAAAACAACCATAATAACAATAATAATAATAACAGAAATAATAATCAATAATAGTAATAACACTAGTAATAATAATCAATAATAATAATAACAATAGTAATAATAATCAATAATAATGACAATAGTAATAATAATATTAATAAATATAATAATAATTTTCCGAAAATAAATAGGAGGGAGTAATTATATTTCATTACATTAAAAAAATTATACTAATGATCTTATGTTAAAGTGGTTTTGGTCTTACCTTCATATTATTTTTAATAATATTTTCGAAAATTAACAAAAATTCTTTTAATAATAAAAAGATTATTAATAATTATAATTAAAAAGTTATTAACCGAAAATTATTTACTTAAGTAATTTATATTTCAAAAACTCCTTTTTGGATTAATAATAATAAATTAAGTATTAAAACATTCTACATTTGTTAAAGTTAGAAATAATTTCTGTTTTTGAATTTAAATAAATAAATAAATAAAATTCGGATTTACTATTATATATTATTATTACTATTCCAGAAAATGAATAAATGCAGGAAAAATAAAAAAAAAATCCAGAATTATTATATTAATTTTATTATACTATATATATATTCAGAATCGTTTTCCTTTTTCTCTTTTTCTTTTTTTCTTTTTTTTTTTTTTTTAAATTGGCCGAGAGGTACACGGGGTGTACACGCCCGTGTACCCAGCCCGTGCTCATCGGGGGAGCACTGTTCATCGTCTTCCCCGATGAGCCGCGGCGAATTCCAGCGAATCCCGACGTTAGAACGTCGGAATTTTGGTTCTAAACTACTCCTAGGAACATTAGAAGCTTAAATATCCAAAAAAACTGAATTCAAACAACATGTTCCTCAAGAAATCGGATCAAGCTCGGCTAGGGTTTGGAAAGATTACCTTCGTCGTGACGTTCCGATGAAATTCGAAGCTTCAGCTACCTTGGTTAGCTTCCTAAGATGTCTAAGAGTTAATAGCAATCCTTAAACTCAAAGAAAATTCACGGAATAACATCTCTTACCTCGAGCTCGTTTTCCACGCGTTTCCTAGGGTTTCTGTTCGAAATTTCGAACTGGGTTAATGCGATGGTTTAAAAATCGATTCTAGGCTTTGTTCGAGTCCTAATAAGCTAAGGATGAGTTCTGGAAGGTTTGAGAATTTTTGGGAATCGTTTGCTTCTCCAACCGAGCTCGTTTGCATATATATATACATATTACCTAGTGCAACTTCCCAGCCGTGTTCATGCTTCGAATCGAACGAGTTGCCTCTTGTTTGTTGTCCATTTGATCTTTTGTCCGATTGTCATTAAGGCTGGGATGATTTGTCACGTTTTTATTTGCTTTGAAGAAGATTTGTATTGACTTTTACACAAATTATTGGAGGAATTCGGCTCACTTATATTAGAAATCTCAGCCCTCCAAAACGCGAAATTCATCTCCAGCAAGCAGGTTATATATATATATATTATATATTAGTTAACTATTATTTAGTTAGTTTTCGGGTAGTTTAATACATATTAGGGTATATTTTAGCTTATATATGTAAGTATATATATACAAAGGTCTTTAATGAATCCTATGAAGTGTTTAGTTTAACAAAAAGTACAAATTTAAACTTTAATTACGTATCTATTCATTTAAGAAAAACTTGTCCTACGCGATTTGAGTTTGAAAAGCTTTTCGGGTCAATTTTCGTTTCAGACTCCAAGGGCTTTAGGAAACCCTAATTTGGTTATTGGTATGATTCAATTCTATATTTGAAGTCTAGATTTCAAGTTATATATCAATTTATGTTTTTATTGGGTATTTATAATCCTAACAGTTTATCCTAAGAACACAATTTTCCAACTACAACTCTATTGAACCATTTAAGTAATAAAGTTACTAATATAGGCTATACTAGTTATACATTTTAGATTTGGATACTCACTATGAAATCTTATCAAAGTAGTTTACTACTATCTAAAAATCTCAATTTTTAGGGTTTCAATGCAAGTATAGGTTCATTACTATACCTTGGTTTAATTCCAAAGCTCTGTTGAATACTAAGATAATCACTGGATATTCAATTGAGGTTTTCCTATATATTCTGCCTGTTTGACAAAGGTTCGGGTTTAGGATTGGAAGTTTCCTTTGATCAAAACCTGATTTATTAACTCAGAATACTAAATCTTGTTTTTGGAATCACTTGAGGTCAAAAAGTTCTTTTTAGAAATCTATGAGTCCTAAACCGATCAAATTTAAAGTATCTATCTACTTAGAGTTTCTAATTAATTCTTAAGGTTACTAGTCAACCCATAATTTCTAATCTAGGGTTGTATCATATAGTGGGAGTTTTCGGGGTTTACATTTTCTCTCCCCCTTAAAATAAGCTTTGTCCTCAAAGCTTGAGAGCGTACCTGGAAATTCGAACAGCTGTGGATAATTCTTTTTGATTTCCTCTTCTAACTCCCAAGTTACTTCTTCAGTCCGAGGATCCCATAGTACTTTGACGTAGTGGATTTCTTTATTTCTGAGGACTTGTACTTTCTTGTCTAGGACCCGGATAGGGTGCTTTTCATAAGTCAAATTTTCTTTCAGGTCAAGTGGTTCCAGCTCAACAACCTTATCTGGATTTGGTACATATTTCCTTAGTACTGATACATGAAAAATATTATGTATACCAGATAATTTGGGTGGTAATGCAAGACGATATGCCAGATTTCCCACTCGTTCCAATATTTCAAATGGTCCTACATATCTAGGACTTAATTTTCCTTTTACTTGTCTGCTATGAAGACTTTTTATTGGACTTACTTTCAAGTAAACATGTTCTCCTTCTTTAAATTCAAGTTCCCTTCTTTTCAAATCTGCCCAGCTTTTCTGTCTATCCTGGGCTTCTTTCATTCTCCTTTTTATCACTGACACTTTGTTGATTGTTTCTTGAATCAGTTCGGGTCCGACTAGTACTTTTTCCAAATTATCCCAGAATAACGGAGATCGACATTTTCTACCATATAAAGCTTCATAGGGTGGCATCCCTATACTGGAATGGTAGCTATTATTGTATGCAAATTCCACTAGTGGCAAATGTTGATCCCAATTTCCTTTAAACTCCAAGATGCATGATCTCAACATGTCCTCCATTGTTTGGATTGTTCTTTCTGTTTGTCCATCGGTCTGGGGATGATAGGCCGTACTAAACTTCAACTGAGTTCCCAATGCTTTTTGTAATCCTTGCCAGAATCTAGAAACAAACCGTGGATCTCGATCTGACACTATGTTAGCTGGTATCCCATGTAGTCTCACAATTTCCTTTAAGTACAACCGGGCCAATTTCTCTAAGGGATAGGTCATATTGATTGGTAAGAAATGGGCTGATTTAGTGAGTCTATCCACAATAACCCAAATAGCATCATAACCTGCACTTGTCTTAGGTAACGAACTTACAAAATCCATAGATATTTGATCCCATTTCCATTCTGGAATAGACAATGGTTTCAACAATCCCCCTGGTTTTTGATGTTCCGCTTTTACCCTCTGACATATTTCACATCTGGCCACGAATTGAGCAATATCATTTTTCATCCCGTTCCACCAATATGCACTTCTCAGCTCTTGATAGGTCTTAGTTTCACCGGGGTGTACGGTATATCCAGAATAGTGCGCTTCATTCATTATCTCTTTCCTCAAACTTTCATCATGTGGTACACACAATCTTTTATTCATCCTTAATACTCCATTTTCATCTATTTGAAAGTCCTTATATTTCCCTTGTGATACTCTTTTGACGATTGCCTGGAGTTCTTCATCCTTTCTTTGAGCCTCTTTTATTCGTTGTAGTAAAGTGGGTTCCAAGGTTAAGCTGTTTAATTCGGCGTCCAAACCTTGTATGGAAAATTCCAATTTTAAATTTTCAAACTCCCTAATGAGTTCTTTCTGTTCTGTCAACATCAAGGCTACCTCTCCATAATTTTTACGGCTTAAAGCATCTGCTACCGCATTCACTTTGCCAGGATGATAATTGATGGTTAAATCATAGTCTTTGATTAATTCCAACCATCTACGTTGCCTCATGTTCAATTCCTTCTGGGTGAATATATACTTCAAGCTCTGATGATCTGTGTATATTTCACACTTCTGCCCATACAGATAATGACGCCAAATTTTGAGTGCAAAGACAATAGCAGCTAATTCTAGGTCATGAGTAGGATAATTTATCTCATGGGGTTTTAACTGTCTAGAAGCATATGCTATCACCTTTCCATTCTGCATTAATACACATCCCAAACCATTCTTGGATGCATCACTATAAATAGTGTAAGGATCCTGGTCATTGGGCAGAACTAATATCGGTGCAGAAACCAGTCTCTTTTTCAACTCCTGGAAACTCCATTCACGTTTTTCATTCCACAAGAATTTTTCATTCTTCTTGGTTAATTGTGTCAGTGGTCGTGCAATTCTGAAAAGTCCTGCACAAATTTCCGATAATATCCTGCCAATCCTAAGAAGCTTCTTATCTCGGTAACAGTTCCAGGTCTTTTCCATTCCACAATAGCCTTAATCTTAGCGGGATCCACAGAAATTCCATCTCCTGACACAATATGTCCTAGAAAGGATATACTTTTGAGCCAAAACTCACATTTAGACAACTTAGCATAAAGTTGGTTCCTTTGCAGTATTTGCAATACGGTTCTTAAATGTTCATCATGTTGTTCCTCTGTAACCGAGTATATCAATATGTCATCTATGAAGACAATCACACAAACATCCAATAAAGGTTTGAAAACGCGATTCATCAAGTCCATGAAAACAGCAGGTGCATTCGTCAATCCAAATGGCATAACTAGGAATTCATAATGACCATACCTAGTTCGGAATGCTGTCTTTGGTATGTCTTCTGCCTTGATTCGAATTTGATGTATCCAGATTTCAAATCAATTCGAGAAAACACCTTGGCTCCCTTTAATTGATCAAAAAGATCATCAATTCGGGGCAAAGGGTATCTGTTCTTAATAGTTACTCGGTTTAATTCTCTGTAATCGATACAGAGTCTCATCGAACCGTCTTTCTTCTTGACAAACAATACTGGTGCTCCCCATGGTGATACGCTTGGTCTGATGAACCCTTTATCCATCAGTTCTTGTAATTGCACCTTTAGTTCTTTCAATTCTATTGGTGCCATGCGATATGGAGCTTTTGATACTGGTTCGGTTCCTGGTATCAAATCAATTGAAAACTCCACCTCTCTATATGGGGGTAAGCCTGGTAACTCATCGGGAAACACTTCTGGGTAGTCACATACTGCCCTGGTAGTATGAACATCTGTCTTCTTGGACTCATCCTCATTCACCTTATGGATACTTTCGTTTGATTCCATATCCATATCATTTTCACCTTCTATGGTCATCATCCGCCCTTCGACTTTCTCGAGGACCCTTTAAACTCTTTTCTTTCTCCTTGGTCATTCAAAAGATATTGCCTTAATACGACAATCGATTTTTGCCTTCACAGCAATCAACCATGTCATTCCTAAGATAACATCATATTTTTGGAGGTCCACCAAGATTAAGTTAGCCAAGGTTTTCTGTCCCCCAATTTCTAATGGATATCCCTTCATTATCTCCCGAGCCATCACTAAATCCCCCGTGGGTGTAGTAACTCCTAGTTCCTTAGTCATGGTCTCGATGGGATATTCCAGTCTCCTTGCTAAACCCGTATTGATAAAAGAGTGTGTTGCTCCCGTATCAAATAAAGCATAAGCAGATTGACCTTTCAATTGGATTGTTCCTAATTATTAAACACAGGTTATCTAAGTAGGGTTATACCGATTAACTACTTAAATAAAAAATTAATTAAAACTCAAGTACCTGCAATGAGACTGTAATCGTCTGGATCAGCTTCATCCCACACATTTTCTTCATCCTCTTCTTCTATTTCTCCTTCCTCAATTGGGGTTCCCTGCATGGCATATACCCTTGCTGCTGTCATGGCTTTGCTAGCATTAGCATTTCCAATTTTAGGTCCAGTTGTATTGGCAATGCCTTTAGGATTGGAAGATCCAGCAACTGCGTTCACTCGTTGTGGACAATGAGTTGCTATATGTCCAATTTTCTTACAAATGAAACAGGTTGCACTATTTTTCTTTGGGCATGCAACAACCATATGTCCACTATCCACAATAATAACATTTTTGTTGTAGATGTGGACAATTCCTCGGGTAATGAGCTCCCTTGCATTTCCAGCACGATACATTTTCAACATTCCTATTTCTCACATTTCCCATAGGTCTAAAGAATCTCTTTTTCTTAGGAACAAAGCTTGTCCCTGTCTCCTCAAATGTTCTTTTACCAAATGTCATTCCCCGTTTCTTATATCTTTCAACTTCATATTTCTTGGCTCGTTCAATGGTTCTTGCTTTTTCGATCATAGCTGCGAAATTTGAAATTTCAAACTCGGCCAGTCTCCTTTGAAAATTGGGCTCTAATCCGGCCATGAAAGTTTGCCTCTTAATTCATCACTATCTCTGTAGGCATCCGGTGCAAATTGAAGTAACCGATTGAATTCGTGTTCGTATTCATCAATTGTCTTACCGCCTTGTGTTAGATTCATCAGATCAGTACTGTACTTTGCCTTTAAACTGCTGGGAAAATATTCTTTTAGAAATTCCTGTTTGAATGTTTCCCAATTGATGGGTTGAGGCAATGTCCTCTGCTTAGAGTTCCACCACAATCTTGCTCTCAATCGGAGCAAATAAGTTCCATACGGTACTTTTAAAGCTTCCGGTACCTGGAATACATCAAGAGATCGTTCAATTTGAGCTAGCCAGTCTTCAGCTTCCTCTGGCTTACCGGGAAACCCTTCGAAGTACCGATTGCATTTGATGAATTCAGGTAACACATTTCTTTGAGGACGCAATGGTGGTCGGTGGTAGTTCTGGTTCATATCTTATTGGTCCCTGTACCTCAGCCGCTGATTCATTTGGGTTTACCGGTCCATTTTCTTGAAATTGAGCAGGCGTAGTATATCTTTCATTCCTCCTAGTATTCACAGGAGGAGCTTCTGGTACTTCAGTTGGAGGTATCGCATGTGTAGCTCGCATATTTTGTAGAGCTTGCAAAATTAATTCATTTTGTTGTTGCAGGTTTTTCAACACATCTTCTAATGGACTTTGAGGTGGTGGGGGTGCGTTTGTTGGATTCTCAGATATCCTTGTATTTCTACCTCTGCCTCTTCCTCTTGGCATTCTAGTATCATAAAACATATTACTTGAGTTACTTTAAAAAAAACTAATACCTAAAGAGAGATCACAAGTAATCATACATATTTCACATCCATGTTTCATAATCAAAACACACATCATATTATATAGTTAGTGCTTTATGTACAATCCAAAATTTGCACCAACACTAGTCCTGTTTTCCCTCACAACTACTTCAAGGTTATCATGTTTCATACTACATATTCACATGACAATAAGTTCCTCAAAACAGTACATTAGTATATAGTCTATCAAAGCAGATATCAAGGCTACTCTATGGGCTAGGGTACAGAGGTCCCTTGCCCTTCTCCCGAGGGCCTAACTGTGGATAGTGCTCCTCCTCCTCTGAACTACTGTCATCACTCTCCATCCTCCCTCTACCCCCTGGTGGTGCTAAAGTCAAATTGGTATCCATCATCCGGATACCTTTAGCAGCAGGTTTCTCCATATCACCAGAAGGTGTCACATCTTCCTCAATCCACCCCCCATGAGCAGTACCAGTCCAGTGAGCATAATTATAATTGGAGACAAATTTTTCTGCTTCCCTCCTTCTCTTTTTACCTTCTTTTTCATCTATCATGGCTGTAGTCACACTTTGCATAACCACTGTGGTCTGCATAGCTGCTTGTCTTCTTTTATTAGCTGCTCTCCTAATGGACTGAAACTCACCTTCATATTCTGGTATAATAGGGGGCTTGTTTGTTAAAACACTTCTGGAAGGATGACTTCTGATCACATGGGTCAGCATCCACTCGTCCTCAGGAGCAGTATCCTCCCGAACTAAGGCATGATCATACCTGATATCATGTGCATAAATCCAGTCACCTCCAATAGGAATCCAAACCCTAAAGTCTGGAAGATCAGGCCTCACTGATCGGGCTGACACGATGAAGGCTATATTGTCAATCTCTATGCCTCCACCCTTCTGGATGATCAATCTCTCAAACCTGTAGATGGTCTCTACTGCTGTGCCCTTATTTGGAAAAGCTCTTTCCACTAAAAACAACCAAGTCTTCAACATGGGTTGTAAACCTTTCTTCCAAGTGCTGAAAATTTCATCTAGGGTTTTTGTAATGCCAGACAATGCCAAATCTTCTACTAAGACTCGGAGTCGGCGCCTATAATCAGTAAGTGTCTCCTCCTCCATCATGCTAAAAATCTGCCATTTAATATGACAAACTGCGGGATTGGTCTGCACACAATAAAATTTGTATGATTAGTAATCACACAGATTTTATTTCTAATTGTGCATCTACTTCTTCTAATAACTACTCATTAACTCACAGGGTTCTACTTAAAGCTAAATTAGTACTTTAACTGCATATTTACCGATTCATCTTCTTACATATATTTGTTTTTCCTATACCAGCAACCAGGCTCTGATACCAACTTAAATCTGTCACGCCCCGAGGGTATTCTAGTAATAATAATCAAGAATTACTTGATTATCATTATTAGGTTACCTTCTAGAAGTGACATGATTTTCAAAAACAGGATCTTTTAGTTGCTTGGAGGGAATAAACAAACATATATAAGATGTAAATTAGTAAACAACTATTACAAACTTCTATATTACAGATCATAAGCTTCAGAATTCCTTACCACTTTAACTGATGCTTCTAATGCACATTACATGCACCATAAGACTATTACAGATATAGATATTCTAATTCTATACTAAACTTTAGACTTCTGGCTTCTAGTCTCTTACCGGGACCATGCTCCTGCTAGTAATGAGCCACGGTCGCAGAGTGAACCTGAAAGGACTGTGGGAGTGTGAGCTAAAACACGAGCTCAGTGAGTAATCAGAATTTATTACACATAACACACAAGTTATTTATCAATCATATGAAATGCAGCAATCACACAAATGAACATTACAAGTTTGGATAATCCGGAATCCAAACAGGATGAAGATTTACGCCCTCCCATCGGGGTTGAAGGATCACAATCTATGGTCCACCTACCCAGGAGATACTTTAAGCTTTCAGGAAATAACAATCTCAGTTTAGTTATCTCTTTATACTTATCATGTTCATTATTTATTTCCTGTTTAGCTTTAGACACTCCATTAAGTGTTAGTTATTCTCAAGTAATACCATAAGCGGCGTCCTTCATTTACCATGTAGTTCCTATGGTATTAACAGAACAAAAGTAATCTTGCAATTAACTACTAGCTCTCTGGCCTAGATAATTCAAGCATTACCAGAGATCCGAGAATCTAACACGTAGTAGGCTACCACTTACTCAATGCTTTTTATGCATAGTATGTTATGCATGATTATTTTTCCATTATGGTACCAGTAGTAGTATTAGTCAATTTAGGGGTGATCAACCAAAACAGACAATTCATTATAAACCACAAACTTATTTAGATACAGGCAATTGTGTTATCACTTGATTTAGAGTGACATGGCAATCAATGGAATACAATCCACAACTTTTTTTTAAACAGATCATCAATTTTCATTATCTTTTTATTGAAAGTTCACTACTAGTACAACACAACCAATGCAATAAAACTGAATCACTCACCTGCCCATTCTAGTTAATCGTAGTAATTCAGGTAGGTCCTCCCCAACACCCGAGTCACCTATTGATATAGAGAATATAAAGATTAAAAATTTCTAGACTATATTACTGAGTTTCTACAAATACTTAGATGTCCTAATGGTTGGCTCTGGTTGGATATGTGAACCGATCAATTGAGTATTTGAAAAGTTAATAACTTTATTAATTCATTTTTATTGCCTAAATATATAAATTTGCTTTTAAATTACTTAATAAATTTTTCTTATAGGCTATAGATACTTCCATACTCACAAATTTGGAGTATTTAAATTTCCATTGTTATCTGTTTTCGTATAGCTATCCTAGTATATACTTAATATTTACTAACTCATAATTTATACATATATATGTCTTGTTATGAAAACATTTTTACTAATAAAAGAATTTATTAACTTAATAATAACTATTTTCGAAGTTATTTTCCCTTTTTCGAAAATCGTAAAACATTAATAATTAACATCAATAATAGTATTAAAATAATTATGCTATCAATAGCACTTAAAACAACCATAATAACAATAATAATAATAACAGAAATAATAATCAATAATAGTAATAACACTAGTAATAATAATCAATAATAATAATAACAATAGTAATAATAATCAATAATAATGACAATAGTAATAATAATATTAATAAATATAATAATAATTTCCGAAAATAAATAGGAGGGAGTAATTATATTTCATTACATTAAAAAAATTATACTAATGATCTTATGTTAAAGTGGTTTTGGTCTTACCTTCATATTATTTTTAATAATTTTCGAAAATTAACAAAAATTCTTTTAATAATAAAAAGATTATTAATAATTATAATTAAAAAGTTATTAACCGAAAATTATTTACTTAAGTAATTTATATTTCAAAAACTCCTTTTTGGATTAATAATAATAAATTAAGTATTAAAACATTCTACATTTATTAAAGTTAGAAATAATTTCTGTTTTTGAATTTAAATAAATAAATAAATAAAATTCGGATTTACTATTTATATTATTATTACTATTCCAGAAAATGAATAAATGCAGGAAAAAAAAAAAAAATCCAGAATTATTATATTAATATTTATTATACATATATATATATTCAGAATCGTTTTCCTTTTCTCTTTTTCTTTTTTCTTTTTTTTTTTTTTTAAATTGGCCGAGAGGTACACGGGGTGTACACGCCCGTGTACCCAGCCCGTGCTCATCGGGGGAGCACTGTTCATCGTCTTCCCCGATGAGCCGCGGCGAATTCCAGCGAATCCCGACGTTAGAACGTCGGGATTTTGGTTCTAAACTACTCCTAGGAACATTAGAAGCTTAAATATCCAAGAAAAACTGAATTCAAACAACATGTTCCTCAAGAAATCGGATCATCAAGCTCGGCTAGGGTTTGGAAAGATTACCTTCGTCGTGACGTTCCGATGAAATTCGAAGCTTCCAGCTACCTTGGTTAGCTTCCTAAGATGTCTAAGAGTTAATAGCAATCCTTAAAACTCAAAGAAAATTCACGGAATAACATCTCTTACCTCGAGCTCGTTTTCCACGCGTTTCCTAGGGTTTCTGTTCGAAATTTCGAACTGGGTTAATGCGATGGTTTAAAAATCGATTCTAGGCTTTGTTCGAGTCCTAATAAGCTAAGGATGAGTTCTGGAAGGTTTGAGAATTTTTGGGAATCGTTTGCTTCTCCAACCGAGCTCGTTTGCATATATATATACATATTACCTAGTGCAACTTCCCAGCCGTGTTCATGCTTCGAATCTGAACGAGTTGCCTCTTGTTTGTTGTCCATTTGATCTTTTGTCCGATTGTCATTAAGGCTGGGATGATTTGTCACGTTTTTATTTGCTTTGAAGAAGATTTGTATTGACTTTTACACAAATTATTGGAGGAATTCGGCTCACTATTAAGAAGATCTCAGCCCTCCAAAACGCCCAAATTCATCTCCAGCAAGCTAAAGTATATATATATATATATATATATATATAGTTAACTATTATTTAGTTAGGTTTTCGGGTAGTTTAATACATTATTAGGGTATATTTTAGCTTTATATGTAAGTATATATATACAAAGGTCTTTAATGAATCCTATGAAGTGTTTAGTTTAACAAAAAGTACAAATTTAAACTTTAATACTACGTATCTAATTATTTAAGAAAAACTTGTCCTACGCGATTTGAGTTTGAAAAGCTTTTCGGGTCAATTTTTGTTTCAGACTCCAAGGGCTTTAGAAAACCCTAATTTGGTTATTGGTATGATTCAATTCTATATTTGAAGTCTAGATTTCAAGTTATATATCAATTTATGTTTTTATTGGGTATTTATAATCCTAACAGTTTATCCTAAGAACACAATTTTCCAACTACAACTCTATTGAACCATTTAAGTAATAAAGTTACTAATATATAGGCTATACTAGTTATACATTTTAGATTTGGATACTCACTATGAAATCTTATCAAAGTAGTTTACTACTATCTAAAAATCTCAATTTTTAGGGTTTCAATGCAAGTATAGGTTCATTACTATACCTTGGTTTAATTCCAAAGCTCTGTTGAATACTAAGATAATCACTGGATATTCATATTGAGGTTTTCCTATATATTCTGCCTGTTTGACAAAGGTTCGGGTTTAGGATTGGAAGTTTCCTTTGATCAAAACCTGATTTATTAACTCAGAATACTAAATCTTGTTTTTGGAATCACTTGAGGTCAAAAAGTTCTTTTTAGAAATCTATGAGTCCTAAACCGATCAAATTTAAAGTATCTATCTACTTAGAGTTTCTAATTAATTCTTAAGGTTACTAGTCAACCCATAATTTCTAATCTAGGGTTGTATCATATAGTGGGAGTTTTCGGGGTTTACAATATAAATATCATCTAATCACACATTGTTTAAATTCATCAACAAAAAGAAGAAACTTACTGACTTGGATCACCAAAACGCGACGCACATCCACAAATTCGGATTTCAACCAAATCTAGGGTTTCCTTCATGCAAACAATCATAAAATCCTTAAAACTTGCATGAAATTCGCATAAATCTTGTATGAGAACATTATACTCACTCGTTTTAATCACAAAACTCACTCCTTATCCAATCAAGATAGATTAAACCCGAGATCTAAATCATTCTCACGTTTTCCTTCAAGAACATAACAAAACCCTAAGAAAACTTATGCAAATTCGTATATAACCCATAATAGAAGGTTAAGATCACTTACTTTGGATCAAAAACACACTCCTGATGATTCTCCAACCCTAGATCTCCAAGAACGCTCTAAAACTCTCTTATACGAAGGAAAAATATGATAAAAATGTTTCTATCGAAAACCGTTTCTCGTGTCTCATATATATAGAAATTTCTCATACGCTAGCACCTATCCTGGCGACATACGTATAAATTTTACCAGGCGTACACCTTACGCTGGCAAAAATTACACGAACACTAGCGGCTTTCATCGAGGCTTTGAATTCCCAGAATTTCAATCCAACAACATACGCCAACAAATCCATGACCTACGCCAGCGACGTTCGTATCCGGCATTAAAAGAAACGCTCGCGTACACCAACGGTATTTCACCCAGCGTTAAGAAAAATGCTACTGTTTGCTTCCTGTGCCGTCTCTATGCCGGCGGCGTAGATTCTCCAGGTGGCGGCATAGCATCTGTCAAAAATTGCAGAAACCCGAAATTCAACATTCATTACCCAATCAAACTTAAACTTTTACAACTTACTTGTTTTGACCTTAAACTCATCCTATGTCATCTTATGATTCATAATCCATTATATTTTCATCTTTATATTTTCATATATTACAACTAGTCTCTATTACTTATATGGTCCTCACCTTAACAAAATACATGGTCCAAAAAGTCTAACTCCCGCACTTGAACTTAGTTTGGTCTTCTTGCTCAAAACCCCATCAGCAGTCTAAGAGAGTGTGAGCATATAAAGCTCAGTGAATAACAAAATCTTAGCACAAATATCAAGATCAAACAAGTAGAATTAGCAATCATATGCAATGCATAGATCAATCATATGTAACAAATGTGGTTTGAATAACCGAAATTCAAACCTATGGGGATTTACGCCATCCTTAGAAGTTGAAGGATAATTTCAGTAATTTATTCCCATGAGAACTCAATATCAAAGTAGAAGGATTTTCTCTTCACCTAACCCGCCTGGGGAATAGTCTCTACCAAAGCCCCATAGGACACGAGCAATCTTTTAGAGGATCATTTTCGTTTTCAGAAACTTCCACTTGTCATAAAACTTGAGAAATCTCACTAAGTATTAACACTCTTAAGCCAAATTCGACACAGACGACCTCCTTCGAAGCCTATTTAGTTTCTACGAAGTTGACAACCCTATAGTAAACTACAAGCAGACTCACTGGTCCCAACAAGCATTACCACATAATTGAATTTTTTAATACGTGACAAGAATACCATGCTAATGCAATATGATGTTATGAGATGCATGTCATGTTATTATTAGAAGTCTATTAAACTTAGTTCCATATTATCAAGTGATCATATCAACTTCAAACACTCAATGAGATAACTATATAGTAATTTCAAACAACTGGTTGTCACTTCAATTATTAAGAATTTCAATTCAAACATACATTACATACCATGTAATGATTCCTATCCCCATGCAATTGATTCCTTATAGTTAAAATTAAGCTATATTCCACTACTTACAAGCACAAACAAAGTGCTAGAATTCAAGTTACTCACCCGTGCATGCTCCTTAATCGTCGTAATAGTCCAATGGGAAATCCAACTCGTGATCTAGGGTTCCTATAAGATAGAAAAATTTGTTTCACTATCTACTTAACAAAGATAATAAGGATTACACAAGATTCTAAAGCTAAAAGAGATAAAGAAACACTCGAAGCTGCCACGATGTCCCGTACCAAGGGTGGTGTTGGACAGAGCACTACACAAGCCTTACCACGTCCCCCAATGCCTCGTGCTAAGGAGAAAAATGATGACCAATATCCATCATGCTCCTTGCCACCACCCCGTAGTAGCTCACCACACCCCTCACCACCACCCTGTGGTGGCCTAGATTCCCTAATTCGCAATCACTACGCCCCCTGCCATGGGCCGTGGTACTTTTATAGTGAATTACACATTTTTCATGCAATTTATACACACTTTAACCAATTCCAATTGTCTTGTTCTCATCTAAAACACTTATATGTCATCATACAAGACTCAAATTCACCATCCACTCCTTCAAATCCTCTAACTCATCTCTAAAATCACATCAAACTCTAACTATTAATCCAACCATTCACTTCAACCATTGAGACTTCAACTCCACTTTTCTATCACCTTACTTCATATATCAATAACTAAAACTCATAACCAAACTAATGAACTTCCAAAATCAGCCATAAACTAACAACAATTCTTTAACCTATGACTACTCAAACATGCAAATAACAAGAATAAAACAAGAAACACTTACTTAAACTTGCTTAGTCTTGAAGATGGAAGCTTGTCTTTCTTTTCTTGACAATTTAGGGAAAAGAAATTGAAGTTGATGTGTGGTGTGTGTGTGTGGTGTAATCATTGGTTTGAAAGAGAGGGGAAGGCAAAGAAGAGAGTAAAATTCTGCCTCTTCAAAGATAAATACATGCATATATATATAAAGTTCATTTTTTACTTTTGAGGCTATTTCAAACATAATCAAGTGTGTGTGTGTGTGCATGGGAGTTGTGGTGGTCTTCAAGCTTAAAATTGCAGCCATTAAGAGATCAAAACAACTCATTTAACACTCACATATATTTCTATCAATAGAATTGCTTAAATATTCTAACTCAAAACAAAGTTTAGTAACATAATACTTATAAATTCCTATTTAACAAAATAATCTCTTATAAGAACTTATCTCAATACTATAGGTAATTTAGAATTTATTTTTACAAAACTCAATTCTCTAAAAGAATATAAGAAATACATAACTAATAATTTTCTCAAATCAAATCAATTGATGATTTTAAATTTCTATTCTACTAAATTGATTTTACAAAAACTATTATACTTACATTTTACTCTAATAACAAATATTACCACATACACAATCAAACACAAAAATTCATACTTTAATTCTATTTATACAAAACTTAGTGATTACAGCCATGATGTAGATCATCGGCCTCATCGTGCCTGTGATCAAGGATCATGCCCTCGATTATGGCCGTGATCTAGGCCACGATATAGATCATTGGAAGATCACGCCCATATTCATTCTTCATATTTTTTCCAGAGGAGATCACTGTCCTTATCATGCCTGTGATCATCCTTTATTTTATTTTTCATTTCTATCATGAGCCGTATCATGCCCATGATGGTCAGGGCATCGATTTGCACGTTTCCCTCTATCTTTTACCCAATTTTAACCACTTTACTACTTGTTTTGCACCATGAATCTAACAAAAATCTCCTAAATAGTGTACACACTTATATCCACAACTAAATAAACTTCTATACACAAAATACTACATCACACACCTCTAAATCATTTAATCAAGCATCTACTCTACACATGCATAAACATACCAAGGTTTTAGCATACATGCCCACATATTGCTAGTTTATCAATTTATCTAAAACCCTACATATATTTGGTCTTAATTCATCATATACATGTATATACAACAATCAATATAAAGAAAACAACTCAACTTACTTGTTTAGCAAGCTCACACAACTTATTCTTCACTACTTCTTGTATTTTCTAGTCGGTGAAGCTACCTTAAGCTTGATTCTCAACTTCTACCTTGTTTTCTATTTCCAATTTCTCCTATGATCTCCTTAAAATTTGAGATTTAGGGTTGAATTTTTGAGAGAAAAAGAAGAGAGAAATGAAGAGAAGAGGAGAGGAAGAACAAAAAGAAAAAGAAGGCAGGTGGAGAAATGAAAGAAAAGAAAGAAATGGAAAAGGATTATAGGATATTTATAGGTTCATGGGCTTTGGGCATTTTGGCTTTAGATTAGGCTTTGTTTCTTAATTGATGATGATGGGCTTGTTATGTTTAATGCTTCAAAAACTAAAATTTGATAAGAGAAATTATGGAATTGAAATTGATGATTTGAACTAGGAATTTAGCTTATAAATTTATTTGGTAGGAATCTAATATTTAGTTTGAATTTAGGAATTTAGGATATAAGAACTGGTATTTATGAACAAGTAGTTGAATTCAAATTTTATGGGGATTAAGAAAATGTGATTTTAAATTAGTATATAGTGATTTTGGAATTCACTGAACATTTAAGTTTCATGTGTAAGGGTTTAGGGATTTGAAATTGCAATCAAATGAAGTTCTAATTGAAAATTGGAAAAGATGATGATGTATTTTGATTTGTTGGAATAGATAGTTAAAGCAAATAGATGAATTGAAAGAGTATTTGAAATCTCAAAATTCAATTAACCTATTTACTAATTCAATTATGTTAATCTATCTAGTCATATTCTATAATTTAATTGACTTGATTTAAATTAGACTATTTAAGTTCAATTTCTAAATTAAATTCTAATTAAAGTTCAAAATTATCCATTTATTATACTATTCAATTAAACCATTTCTAACGAAACTAAGGAAAAATTTAGGGTATTTCATGATTTTACACAAAGAGGACCAGTAGTAGTTGAATTTGAATTATGAGAATGAGAGTGAGAAGGAAGATTTACCACTATGAATCAAAATGGTCTATGGGTTTTGATTAGTCCATGTAAATTTGGATTATTGTACTTCATATCAATTTAACCATGCTAAAAATTATGTATGACATAAAGAAAAAGAACATATTGTTATTTGTTCCTTTTTGTCTTTTCAGATTCTTTTCTTTTCGTAGTTGTACTGCATTTCAATTTAATTACGTAAAGTTATGTAAGATAGAGGAAATACAATACCTATTTTTAGGCATTGATGTTTTATTTCTCTAAAATATTTATTTCAAACTCTAATTTAACGATTCTTTTTAATTACATTAATATTAATACTTTTTCTTTTTATGAGTTTTTATATTCATATATTGTCAGCATTTATTTATTCATTTTTTTTCATAATCTTTTAAAGTATTTATATAGTGTAAATTTTGTTGGTGTATGAATTATGAGTGATATGTTTGTAGATCAGTTTTTTTTATAAATAAGGCAGTAATAGTATATCTCGGTTAAGATTATTCATTCTTTTGCATATGTATATTATACATTACACATTGTTGTATTAGTTTGAAATTGCTTAATTTTTGTTGTGATTTTCAAATTTAATACTTGATTTATAATGTAATAAGTTGTACTCAAAAAAGCAAAAGCAAAAGTTAAAAATTAAAAAATTAAAAAATTATATGTATATATTTTCCGAAAAAAGACATTATAGTTTAAAGTGGACAATTGGTCACACTATAATATTAGCTAGATGGTATTGTTTCAAATTAATACTTTTTCATTGCACCTGGTGAATTTGTATTATAAAAGTAAAAGTATAACACTAGCTACAAATTTTAAATAATTTTTTTCAAACATGACCCAAGTTTATTGAGAAGCTTTTATAAAGCTTCTTTGTTGTGGACAGAGAAGATAGAGATGAGCTTCACATGAGTTAGAAAAAAGCATAATGAAAAAATGTTGTATATAATTTACCACAAAAAAATGAGACAAAGAAAAAAATTCACATAAAGTGTCATTTCTTTCTTCCCTTCATAGATCATAATGTTGTGTTATATAATATTAATGGAAATGGTAGTTATCTTATTAAATATCATTAACAATGTACAATAATAGAGTTAGTCACTTATGTTTCTTGCTAAATAAATTCATGGTTTTAATTGATGCGATTTGTGATAATTATATTTTTTTTTCTTAGGATTTGAATTCTCCATTCTTTTCATTTACGATAATTATATACATAAAGGATAATCTATATTAATTAAAATGTTTATCAAGTAATTTTTATGTATACAATGATGTTTTATTTAGTTTTATACTAATAAGTAAACAAATTAATGTGTTTTAAAATATTTAATTTTCAATTAATATACCATTTTATTGTTTTATTTTGTTATTGATTTTTCATTTTATTTAAGTTTTACATTACCATTAAAGTATAAATCTCTATATTATTAATCTTTACTTCTTTGGTAGGAAGGAATAAAAGGAAGTCAAGCATTAATAAATTAATCATCTAATAATATTGATATACAATCTATGGATGTAAAAGGAAGGGAAAAAGCCCCTTTTAGTACTTGAACTTTGGCAAAGTGAATAATTAAGTACTTGAAATTTTAAGAAGACCAATTTCATATATAGCCAAATTTTTATACCCTTTTCACTACCTTACTCTTTTATTGTTTTTTAAAGTAATGGACACGTGTCAAGCAATGATTGGGTAAGGTAGTGAAGTGGGGCATAAAAAGTTTGGTTGGGTATGAAATTGGTCTTCTTGAAAGTTTAGGTATCTAATTGTTCACTTAGCCAAAGTTCAAATACCCAAAGAGGCTTTATCCTTAAAAGGAATGTAAATCTTTTTCCTTAATTATTTGTTGTGTAGGGAATTAAAAACTATGTAGTTAGTGATCTTTTTTTATTACTTTAATCATCAACTTATAGAAATAAAATTAATATGGATGCTAGAACAAACTGTCCATTGTAGTTTGGAAATGTGTTATTTATAAAGTAGATAGAAATATTATCATGAAATAAAGTTGCTACTAAATAAAACTATAATTATATATAGGTCACAACATGTGTAACATTAAGTGGAGTATCAACCAACAAACTAGATTAAATATTGGCTAGGTAGTTATCAATGCTATCATCCTCCCCATAATCCACCACTATATCGTAATCTGTAAGATCAAAAGCTATAGCCCAATAACCTAAGCTTAAAAAAGAAAAGAAATGAACTAGAACCCAATATGTATAGTCCACAAGTGCAAATGCTATTACTTTCTCTAGCTTAACCCAATATATACTTTATTAGTTCAAGTAATATTTCACGACAACAAGCATTCTAATGTCCACTTAACAATGTCTAGTCCACAATACAAATGGGCTAAGACACCTGTATAATTCAATTCAAGAGTACTAAGTAAAAAAAAGAAACAAACAACAAAAGCACCCTCTTACTCTATTGACATATTTCAAATGATAGAACCAAGGTAAGTTTTATCAATCCCTTCTTTTTTCTTTGTTTGTATAAATAAATTAGGGTTTCTCTGTTAGATCAAATTTTTGAGTTAAATAATACAAATGAATTGTACGAATGTAAAGCATGAATCTTGATCTATTTGTAGATATTGATGTTTTATTGAATCTTTGTTGATTTCACTAACAAGGGTTTTATGTATGTGTATGAGGAACAATGAATGGAAGAAAGAATTGAAGGTAAAGACATCAAGAATGTGACATACTAGAAGTCGAGATCCATTAAACTCCTAAAACATATGGGAAAGAAGAAGACATTGATTAGGGTCTTGTTACTTTGATACCCTTTCTGTATTGTTGTTTTTCTTTATATGATAGTAGTTAGCCTTTCTAATTAGGTAATACAATTAGGCTATTAATTCCATTGTATATTTTATTGGCCAAATTCTAGCTTAAAATGCAACTCCACCTTTGTAATTATATTCTTAATTCACACAATATAATCCTTTAAGTATGAAGGACATTTTTAATCATAGCATACGCATATGCAAACAATCATTCAATCAGATGGAATTATTAAAGACTAATGCGACGAAACAATTTATTAACCATCACGGGAATAACTTAATATCCCAAAGCAAACTTATATATAAAAGATATATATATATATATACTTATATTGGGTACTCCTCAACATCCATGAGTTCATGAATATAAATCGCCTAAA
Organism: Combretum micranthum; assembly: GCA_024138025.1. NCBI lineage: Eukaryota > Viridiplantae > Streptophyta > Magnoliopsida > Myrtales > Combretaceae > Combretum > Combretum micranthum. The sequence goes on from JAMXBD010001933.1 coordinate 164,329, forward strand.
CCTACATTTATGCTTTCTAAGTGTTATTTCTCACAGGGATAGCACCATATAAGGATCATTGGGTGCCATGTTACATACTAACAACAACCAAATACAATAGCAACATACACTTTATTAAGCCACATAGTCAATTATGTTCATTTTAATTTGCGAACATAAGCATATGCAATCAACAAACACTAAATACATGTACACAAGGTGTCAAATTGACTTGTCATTGGTACTTTGAAACTTCCTAACCTAATATGAGTAAGTATTTGAACTTCTAGAACTATCAGATATCTTTTATCTCTTCCTAACACGTATTGTATCACTTACAAGTATCATGCTGGGATCCAAATTAGGAAACGACATTGTCTTAGGAAATCTAGTGATAAATCAATATTTTGAAATAATGATAATGAGAAAGAGTCTTTTGATTTGAAAAATAATTAAAGAAATTAAAGAAATCAAGGGAAAGAAAATGATTGCACATTTCGAAATAAGTGCACGAGTGGAATAAGCACGATCATGCATATGATAGTGTACTTTTCTATAACTTTATTTTTGCAAGAAATACAAATCCAAGAGAAGCATGGTTAAGAGCAAGGTTGTCTTTCTTCCTTTGTTATTTTCTATGACTGTAAAATACTATTTTGGGATGTATACAAGTGTGAACATGGTCATGCTTCGAGATTAAACACTTACTTGAAGTTCTTTCCTTCGATCTATCAATTTACCATTAAATTCTCCATTATGAAGATCTAGACATAAAAAATCACAATTTTAACACACAAAAGACATATCTAGAACGTGTTATGACCAAGGCACATTCTTCTTACCAAAATTCTATCATAATGTTTTTAGGTTTTTATTTAATTTATTGTTGATTACACATGGGATTCTAAAAGTTCCAAAAATATCTTCTTTAATGTGCATATCTAACGAAAAAAATATTAAAATTATAGAAAATTTCCTTATGAGTATCTTCTTATTGGAAACCAATATTAGAAATTTGTTTTTTGTTCTAAAAGAAACAAACAACCAAAAAAGAAAATGTCACGACTTGATTAAGATAAATGTGTATTTGGTTTCGTCACGTATAACATTGGAGCATTATACGTAAAGATAATCCTAAATGACTAGTTTATCGTGATCATTTGCTAACAAATTTTAGTTTTTTGAAATTATTTAATTAGTTTTTGAGAACCTTTGAAATTGCAATGGAAAAGTAAATTTACAAATAATTAATAAAACGTTACTATCATGAGTAAGCCAACATATAAAGATAATTGCTTAATAACGATCGTATCAAAAGTCTCATAATATCTTTAAAACAACCATAAGGGATAACATTTGAAAAGAAAGTATCATAAAGGAATCCTAAAAACTAGTATAACCTAAGGCTCATAAAAAGACTCTTAAAACCAAAACAAGTCCAAACAAACATCGCAAGCCCTATAAATTAACACCAAAATGTTTGCAATCTTACTCACTAAACTCATCAAGAAGCTCCTCGAAATCAAATTTGTAACCCTTGTAATCATAAAAGTCCTTATCTGATCCATTTGAACTCGAAAAACAACAAAAGTGAGTTGAAGCTCAATACATAGTAACATAGGCACACACGACATGCTACAACTCATAATCTTTGTGCAATGCAACAACAATTAGTTTGTAACTCTTATTTTAAGGTGAAACAACCAACAAAGGAACATTCTCTAGGAATCTAGAGATCTTAAGTAGCAGTAACTACTTAGGGTGTTTGATTAAGGTTGATTGACTAACTTAATCTTCTATAGAAATTTCTACATAATAGTCTCATCCAGGGTCTATTTTTGTTATGCAACTCTATTTATCTCACTCGATAATATAATGCAGCTCAATCAACACCCATAGTCATGAGCTAGACTATATTACTTCTCACCAAGCCTAATACGATATTATTTTGTTACCATTCCCCCTATTAACTACCTGATGAGGGCGGTCTAAGTACCTAACTTCCATACCAATGCTACTGCTTGGATTGAATGACACACTTACAAATAAGACAGATCAATTATTTGGCCACCTTTAAGATTTAGTTTGTTTAAGAATGCCTAACCTAGACAAACAACACGCAAGTTATCACGAACCTGTTATCGTTTATGTAGTCAGTAAATCACACAATAGATAAAAGGTTGATCAATATATATCAAAGGTAGATTATTTTGTATAAGAATAAAGTATATAAACTAATTATCAAAGTTATATTAATTAGTTGATTAGTGTAAGTTTTTATATAATATAGGACCACAATCAGTAATTTGAATTTAATCCATTTAGTGTATGGTGCTTAAATGAGATGGACAAGTCCATAGAAATAAAAGTTTGAATTTTTTATATAGATTCCTTGGGCTTTTAGGAGTCTTAGATTAGGCCTAATAAGATAATATATAAGTTTTACACTATTTAGGCTAGTGAGCTCTAGGGATTTCGCAATTGAGCCTATTTATAAAATTATGTCCAATTAGAATAAAATTGATCATTAGACTTAAGAGTTGAATTCAAGCCCAATTGAATTGAATTTGAATCCTATTTAGCTATTAGGCCTTCTAATTTCCTATTTAGGTCTGTTTAGAGTATTATAAGGCTTTTAAGTTGCTCAACAAAGTAAATTTGAGTCCAATAAGTAATTTGATACCTAGAATTGAAAATGGAGTTAAATATTTTAGAATTAGAATTTATTGAAATGGGTATAGGGCGGTGGGCAATAATAATACCCTTTACCTGTTATTTAGAATTTAAGTCCCAAAAGCATAAATTTAGGTAAAGGTGTTATTTTTAATCATTATGTCCTAATTAGCTAAGGAAAGCCCAAAAGGATTTAAAATGTCCTAGTTTGATATAAATAGGCTAAGTTGGCTAAGAATCAAGTTATTTGGCCTAGAGCTATTATCTATGTCACGCCCTCGCCCCAACCCAATTCCCCTTTCTAGATACTACAGACCCAACTACTGTGGATGTGATGCCAGGGACACTGGCTCTCCAATGGCCCTAAGGCACATACCGGAGCACAAGAAGGTATTTGTTCTCCACGCCCGAGTAAGACTCTAGCTGCAGCCTATGCGAGTCGAACCTAGGACATGGCCTTTTATTTGCCTTAAAAGCAATGCCTTTCATCAATTGAGATTCCCTTAGCTTATAGATCCTTTTCCTTCATTATTTCAGTTTTCTAGTTCAATAGATTTTTTATCATTCGATAATAGAAGAGGATCCCCCTTAGCTCAATTTGTGAAAGACGTTGCCTTTAAGTCAAACAAAAGGCCACGTCCTAGGTTCGACTTGCGTAGGTTGTAGCTAGAGTCTTACTTTGGTGTGGAGCACAATACCTTCTTGTGCTCCGGTGTGTGCCTTAGGGCCACTGAAGGGCCGGTGTCCCTAGCATCACGTCGATCGCGGTCGGGCCTGTAGTACCTAGAAAGGAGAATTGGCCAGGGTCAGGGGCATGACATAAAAAAACTATCACACCCCGAAAAAGGGCCTAGAAGGATCGACCTATAATTATCATATCAAGTCTGCATCCAAGATATGATAACCGTTTTGCAAGTTAGTGTTTTACAAAACTCTACTTAATATTTTTTATACAAGTTTTAATTATACAAAAGCAAATTAATAGCTAAGGAAATACAAATTCCTATAGTCTACTAGAACCACAGAGAATCGGTATCCCCCACGAAACAGTAAAATAGAATAAATCATATACATTTTTCAAAATCTCAAGCTATTACACAAAGCTCTAATTCTTCTTCTAAGCCTATATCATATATTACACCATTCAACTTAAACACTAACAAATAAATTACATTCTAAGCTAATCTTCATGTCTTGAAGGATTTAACACTTCTTAACCTATTCCTAACCTAAGTTATAACTACACAAAAACTATGGGGGCGTAAGCTTCTCTATAACTTAATGAATAACCAAATCACTCATCAAACAAAAGTTAAACCAATTTAATTAATAAACATATGTAATGCGGCATTCAAACATATGACATGTACAGTTTGGATGACCAGAATCCAAACCAATAGAGATTTACGCCTTTTCTTGGGGATTGAAGGGCTAACTCAAGTCATTCACACTTGGTAAAATTATGAACTAAGGGAGGCGATGTCTTCTCAATTTAAAGCCTTTAACTCATAACTCTCTCAGCACAAAAACATTTCATATAACAAACGTAACCTCTAATTGCCCATTAGATTTAACTAAGGAGTGAAGATTTCAGTTTGAAATACATTTTATCGAAAAATAACCTCTAACTTCTCCTCAGACATGGCTAAGGAGGAAGGATTTTCTTTTAAACTCGTTTTATCAAACATAGCCTGTACTTTTCCTTAGAAAAAACTAAGGAGTGAGGATTTCACTTCAAACTCATTTTGTGCATGGATCAAAACGTTTTTACTGCCAATATACGCTCTACTTCCCTTAGAACCACAGAACCTCCTAAGTATTAATCCTAAAGCCAACTTCAACACAGCACGTCTTGTGGTGCCTACTTAGTTCCATGAAGCCAATAATCCTATAGTAGCCCTAACCAGATTCATTAGAGTCTCAAAGGCACTATCACAGAATCGAAATATTAATACATGATGTGAACACCATGCTAATGCAAGTATAATATCATGCAGTGTAAGTTCATTTAATTAAATGGCCAAATAGTATTAGGCCCTTTTATTAAGGTAATTGAAATGACCCAAAGTTAATTTATAATTAATATATGTAGATTAATTGCATGTGTGTCTGTGTTTGAGTGAATTAGTGTATTTGTAATGTGAATGTGATTTAATATATGTGAATAGATAATAAGCTAGAATAATATATTTAGCATGAAAGTTTAATTAGTAATTAATTATTATGTTAATGCAAGTGGTTGTTGTAGTAATTAATGTTTGATAAATTAAGTGTATTTTGAGCTAAGTTTATAGTTTTTAAGCCTGGCAGATTTTTGGCCCAATATAAGCCCAAATCTAAGCCTAAACAAGGCCTAAAGTCTTTCCCAAATTCTATCCCAAATGTCAACAATATTAGGATAAATATCAAAGCTCAATTTCACCATTAGAGAATCCAAAAATAGAGCAAAAGGAGAGGAAATTCGTAATTCCTCCAAAGCCCAAAATTTCAACCCAAAACAAGTTTTCTTGGACTCAACACACCAAAAATCCTTCCCCAAGCCTTATATATACATTGAGGTAAGTTTATTTGATGTTTGAGATGTCTTATTTTCCTCTTAGTCCATGATATATGCATGTGTAGTATAATATAAGTAGTTGATGTGCTAAATTCTTGTTGAGATGTTGTAGAGTGGTTAGGAAAACTTTAGAATGCTTGACATGATATAGATAGGTTGCAGTAGGTACTCATGTGGTCTAGAATGAGTTAGAAGAGGTAAAATGAAAAAAAAAATTATGTTTGGAAAACGAAGGAAAACTGCAATGCGAATTGCAGTGTACGTTGCCTCATACGCCGCCGGCGTACATGCGGCGTTAAAGTTTTTACTTCTAATCTTTTGGAAATTTTCTTAAACACCGCTGGTATTTAAGTCAGAATTTGCCGATGTTAGAACCCTGACTTTCCTTTTGAAATTTTTCTTAAACACCGCTGGCATTGAAGTTAACATTACCGGCGTAAAGACTCCAAGTTTTTATACATAATGTATACCTCTTAACCACCTTATACGCCACTGACATATGATCCTACACCACCGACGTATGATCCTACACCGCTAACGTTAAGGTTTGCATTGCCGGCATTAATGGCCGACGTGGACTTGTAAATTTCAAGTTTTTCTAACTTCTTCCACTTTCTTCTAATACATGATATAAGACTTTTAATCAAAGATTTGCCTTGTATGATGTTGTATAAATGTTATATGATGACTTTGGATTGTTTTTACTGAAGGTTCAATAATTTTTCTTAAGTTCTAATCTAGTAAATATAAGATTGACTTAGGATAGTAATGTGATATAATTGATTTATGTGGACCAAAAATAGATACTCAGTTGGAGATTCCTGTCAATTCCCAAATCAAATCAGGTACACAATACTTTGATTGATTGTTGCTTAGGATAGGCATATACCAAGTTGACCTTAATCAAAGATTAATGAAAGATATTGAAATTGGTTGTGCTTTACGTCATTGAATCCGGAATCAGGGAGCGACAACCCTGTCATGATGCAATGGCACGGTAGTTTAGGCACTTAGCCTAATCCTTTGTCATGATGCAATGACTCAAATCCATGATGCAATGGTGGTTTCTTTTATTGGCTAAGTGGGTAGCTAATAGGGTTAACTGTATCGGTATATTCTCTACTTAGGCTCGGAAGGAAATAATATGTTTTAGTTCACGGGTATGGGACCGTTGAACTAATTGATGTTATAGACCGGGATAAGTAGAGTGTATAAAAAAGTATGAACCTTAAATGATGCTATTATATTCTTTATCGATTAGATATAGAAGATATAGATATCCGGTCTATCTATGTCAACCCTCTGGCAACTGCTGTTACTTAGGACCCCCAGAATTCCCAAGCTTGAATCGGAGTTTGAATACTCCAGTGTTGTTTTATTCACTTAAAAAAAAGATAATGAAGTTGTGGTGATTTATTACATTGCATTTACTTAAGTGAGTATTGCATATGTATTTGTTTGCACTATTGTGTACTGGGCCTTTGGCTCATACTGCTATCTTGCAGGTGACTTTGATGACGAGCCTTATGATGATATGGGTTATGGGACTGATTGGAGGATTCTATGGATGACTAGGAGAGGGAAGCCTAGTATATGCTTAAGATTCCTTTTGACGTAAAATTTTGTGAAGTGTTTAGGCTTATTTTTTAAGCCTTGGAATGTATTTTGAGTTGAATTGTATTTGTAATATAGTTAGGTTGTAAGTAAGATTTCTATGTTTATATGATCCTTGGGAAGTTGTAATGTATAAATATATGATGTATGACTTGTATATAGTTAATGACCCACTACTTATGTAGTGGTAATGTTTCTAATTCAAAGTATATGAATATTATATGTTTTAAACAGGCAACCATTACAAACATCTCTTTTTAAGATGACCTTAGGTATAATACTTGAATATTGTTTCTAATATTTGGGTATTACGTGTGGTCGGGAGATTTGGCACACTCAATAATTGGGTTAAGTGGGCCGGGTCTTTACAGTGATCAATCAATTTACAAACATTCATTCACAAAAATTACTCAATTATTACAAACAATGGGTGATCACTTTTATATTAGTAATTTATCAATCAAACAAACACCAAACAACAATCGAATGCCCAATGCCCACGCACATTTAATTATATTTACCTTAACTTTAGATGTAACTACATTATAAGTACAAACAAGACGATAGGATCAATGTTACACACTTGACATCCAAGCTGGGTCTTAATAAGCTTTTAAGAAAACCAAAACATCATCCCCATCCATACCAAATCATTAATATCATCATCACTAGCATCAAATCATTAACATTCTTCATATAAGAAAACTAAATTGAAATGGAACATTGGCTAAGGTTATAACAGAGATTATTCCAAAAGCAGACACTTATCCAAGAGTTTTTAAACTTATTTTAATGCCTTAATTTGATCAAACACTAAGTAGAAACCCCACCATGGCTACAAAGATCACCCTGCCAAGATACAGAATGTTCTCCCTTGTCTGCCAAAATATTTCTTTCCTCTTTGATTATAGTCATTTATTAGAAGAAGGTCATTGAAACATACATATACCAAAAATACTCGTATCCAAAGCAATCAAACATTTACAACAATATGCTTTCTTTATTAAATTAAGCTCAACATCCTACAATTATCTCTAGGCCATTTATTCATTAATTCTATATTTTACTTAATAACTTAATCCAATTATTAAGTTATATTCATTAATCTCTCTAATTCATTCTTATGTATCTATTAAGACCTTAATCAACTTAAATCTCTTATTTTAAACTAATTTCATTTTAGCTTCTTCTAGTCCTTTAAATTAACTTAGCCTTAAATCCTTTAATTAATTTACTTTATATTCAATTTCCACATTAAGCCTAATTTAGTTACTAAGTTGTAATCATTTATTCCATTAAGACAAAACTATGTATTTTACAAGATTTTAACTTAAGCTGGTTCATTTCAACTAATCCTGATTTATTAAACTAAAAAGAACCAAGGTTTATAAACTAAGTTTGTTTCATACACATTAAGCCGATGTTAACCTAATCTTAGCCAAGTTGAATATACTTAATAAATTAAGTTTATTCTAACTCATTCAAGTCCATTTAGTCAAGTTGAACTTAAGTTTGTTAACTAAGCTCATTCTATATCTAGCTTTTATATTTAATCTAGTTATTTATTAAATTATATATGCACATAACTCATGCTTAATTATATCAACTAACTAACAAACATATCAACTATCATTTATCTATTTTATTTTAGCTCAAAAAGATTCATTTTATACCTAACTATATACACTTAGCTAGTAAACATAAGTTTTTAACTTTGTTGGGATATGTAATAGCTGAAAACAATCAAAATTTAGGCCTTTATACTTTTAGAATTTTCATTAATTTAAAACATAAAAGTTGTAGAGATCTTTTTAAACTTTCTATAGCCTCTTGAATCACCCAATTCGAGTTTGAATGAAAATGTTATGGTCAATTTACAAAACAGTGACCTTGTAAACCCCTAAAGTTTTGTGATAAATTAATCTTAATCCTAATTAGAAGGTCAATCGGAAATCCTAAAGTCAACAAAACCCTAGTCAAACGTAACCGTTCAAGTTCGGCAATCCCGTGTTCATAACCTTAATTAAGTAAGAGAGAGATTAGTATATACAATAGTTCGTAATAACATGATAAAGCTTAAAAATATCAGATTAGTTAAACTGCGATTCATTTTGAGCACAATCGGACACAGTAACCCTTAGACTCGTAAAAACATAAGGTTTTCAAAAATACCAATTTCATAATTTTTCAGTAACTAAAAATATCATATATCGCAATTATACGTGTATTTTCTTACTACTAGTACTTTAATTGTCATGTCTACTTTACATTACACTATTTATTACAATTCTACACTATTTATCTATCTCTACTTTTTCTTACAACCTACTCTTACAACGATACCTTTATTTTCTTACAATTTTCATTTCCAATACAACTTCACATCTTTCATATCTTACTTTTCATTAACAAAAATACAAAGAAAAAATAAATTTCTCTCCTTCCCTCTCTCACAAGTAGCGCCGGCCACAACCCCCTGTCTCCTCAAATTGTTTTATTTTCCATTTATTTAATTAACACAAATTTCCTCCCACTTTTTCCTATAAATACCACATATTCCTTCCATTTCCTTCATACCATTCATATACTACTCTTACTCTCTCAAAATTTCTCCAAGAGTTCTCTCAAAGTTCTCTCAAGTATAGTTTTCATAGGTAATACTTCTTTAAGTTTCCTTTATGTTCATTTACTTAGTTTGAGCATAATGTGTGTTTTATAAAACCATGAAGGTTAGGAAAGTAACAATATGTTCATAATTTGTTTTTGTTCATGAATCTATTTTCCTTTATGTTCCTTTCATATATATTTAACTAAATATATTTATGTAGCTATATATATCTTTTAGAGCATATAAGCTCATTTGTTTTGCAATTTATTTACTTTCAAGTTATTTTAAGGCTAGTATTTCTAGTCTTAGACTTATCATCATCAAGTCAAAACAATTTTCTTTTTCTTTTGGGACTACTCTATTCGTAGTCCCGAGAAGCCTTGAAAAAGCTAAGGCTTCCAATACTTGACAATTATTATTGTGTTTATTTATTTCTTATGTTCATTATTATCTCATCCTATAATATTTTTAGCTTTTATAAACTACATAATCATATTCATGCATGGCTAATAAGTTGTTGTCCAAATAAAAAAAATGAATCTCTTTTTATGAAAGAATAAAAGTTGATCAAAGTTTTTCCAAAGACTTAGAAAAATATTTTCAAAGAAATCTCTTTTAAAATTTTATGTAAAACTCATCATGAAATTTCAAACTATTAAATGAAGTTTCCTTAAAGTCTAAAGATATCTCCTTTTCAAATAAAGTCTTGATATATCGATAATAACTTGGTAGTATTTTTATCAACTTTCTAAACCAAAAGAAAAATAAGTTTTCAAGAAAATCAATTTACAAGGAAAAGAATTTTTCAAACAATAAACTCATCAAGTACTACTAAAGAAAACTTTTTGGAAACTCTATCCTAGAAATAAATTTAGTAGATAACTTCAAAAGACCAAACTATGTTTTCAACTCACTTTTGATAAACTAAAGAATCAAAATAAATTATATTAGATTTTGATAATCTAAAAATTTTATAAGTTACTTCACCCACATAAAGCAAAAATCTAACGAATCCAAATTTCCAAAACACTAGAAAAGATTGTTTTAAAGAAATAAATTAAACAAGACAACACCTATAGCTTCATGCATAAATTATGAGTATATTTATATACATAAGGAATTTTTTTAAAAAATATACATATTTGAGTTTTACTTAAACAAGCCTTAGTAAAGGAAAGATTAGAACTTGTTTTTCAAAGATGGAATTTTCGTATTAAATCTGTACCCTTCTAATCCAAGACCCAAATGACCTTTTATAGCAAAATTAATCTTAGAAATGAATAGATCTTTTCAAATAAGTAGAAAACGACATATAATATGCGAAATTCCGAGTTAAAATGAGCAAGTTATAGCCATTTTAAGTTGGAATTTCCTTCAATCCGATTTTACCACGAATTTAAGATAGATTTAGAATCTTCAAAGTAAAAATTCTATAAAAGACTCATTTTGGGTATTTCATCTTGTTTAGGTGAAGAAGGAATCGATATCATCTTCCCGAAAGATTACTTTGACTAGGAGCGATCATTATGGAATGAGTTAATCCCTTACTAGTTACATTTCCTTGTTTGTGCTTGTAAGTAGTAGCACTAGAAAATAAGGAAAAAGATAAATGAACAAATGTTGTGTGATTTGGATTCATAATTGATTGAATAAAAGCTAAAAATATCGAAAGAGGAATTGATAAATAATTTATGTTTTCTTGCAATGATATGATGAATATTATTTTGATCACCTTTAACTTGAACCCGACAATAATAGAATAACTCTATATTGAAAATAATTCATGCATATCGTATTTGTGAGTCACATTTTTTACTACTATTCTTCGTGTGGGGAAATGGAGAGTTATAGTGGTGGCTAGTAGGAGTCGAAAAGTCTACATAGGCAAGTAGGAGCCGGAAAGTCTACAAGGCAAGTAGCAGCCGGTAAGTCTGCAATTTCTGATGGTCGAATGAGTCGGTAACCACCCAACCCCCAACACAGAAGGCATAAACTCCATGCTACACATAGTTTCCGGTTAATCGTGTGTATTTTGTTTGCTCATGTGATTGATGCATTCTCATATGATTGTCTAAATACTTGTATGTTTTATGGAAATGTTTTGTAGATGGGAGTTATCTCACTAAGCTAGTTTTGCTTATACCCCTATAGCTTTTTGTTACAGTATGATTACTTGTGGCTAGCACCAAGGAGCCCTTTTGTCAGGTATGAGCCAAAGTTACTAGGAGTTTTTGGAGGAAGTTTATATGTGTTTAGTTTTGGATGTACACTTCTAAGAAAAATCTCTATAGTAAACTTATGTTATATTTATGTATATTTTGAAGATGGCTTAGTTGAACAAGACTACTAGAACGGGGGATACCCCTAAGAAGTTGTAAGAGACCTTTATTCTAATGAATATTACATGTTTATCTATATAAGTTCTTGCATGCTTTTATTATTTGCTTAAACGTAATACCCCTATGAGTCTCTTACTATCTTGGAAGCACGCCTTGCACGTGATATCGAAACTCCTACGTGATTAAGGTTGTCATTCATTAGCTTTAATATTGTGTGTAGCGGGCCGCCATGTTTAGGGTACCCTCCGGGACATGACAGACCTGTCTACGTGACCTTATGCACGACCGTGATGACCTTAAAAAAATGTTCATAATCGAATTTTTTCCCCTATAACACTCAGCACAGGCTCCTGCACGCCCATGCTGCCCCTGCAACCCTTGTCACGAATTTACTTCCACTTTTCTTCATCCTTTTATCAAATTTTCACACTTTGCTTCCATCAAAACATCATTTAATCATCATATAAACTACTTTTCATGCTTTTAACATTTCTATATTCATCCCATAACATCAAACACCATCAAACTCTTCATCAAACCTTATATCTATTATTCATCATCTTCTGCACCATCCAACATGTATTAAACATTAAACCAACACATACAAACATAAACAACAATTAAAACAAAGTAAATAACAACTAAAACAAAGTAAAAAGCAAAACTTATCTCTTCCAAAAATTATATATCTATTGATTCTTCTTTGCTTTCACTTTCCCAAAGCTTTTGAAACTCCCATGATCATAAACTCTATCTTCTTTCATGATTTTCATCTTCTATTTCTCTTTCAATCTTCTTGAATTTAAGATTTTGTAGTTGAGATTTGAGAGAAAGAAGAAAAAAAATCAAAAGGAGAAAACGAAGAAGAAGATGGAACCAGAAAAGGAAGAGGAAATAAATGAAAAGTCAACCCAATGCAAAAAGAAAAAAGAGAATAAGAGGATAATATTTAAGGGCATTTGTTAAATAAGGATTAGAGCTTAAATCTTTTAGATCATTATCTTAAGCTTCGAAAATAATTGGAAGATAATTTCAGAATGTATAACATATAAATTAATAGTTTGAATTGAAAATCCAGTATAGAAATTTAATCTTATAAAATCTTGATATTTAGTTTGAGTTTAGATTTAAAACTAATATTTTTAAATAAGCAAATGAACTCAAAATTTATGGGAATTGCAGAAATAGAGTTTGGGTTATAAAAAGCTAATTTAAGACACTTTATAAATTTAGACATATGACTTTGAAATTTTTGGTCATTTACAATAGAATGAAAAAGGGTTCAAGTTAATAACTGAAAAGAATTAGATAATTTAATGCATAAAATAGACTAGATTTTAAAGTTTACAAAATCATTAAACATTGAAATTGAATTTTTCGAAGGGTTTAGAGATTTAAAAAAATAAAAATAAAAGAAGTGCAATTTGAAATTTATAAAGATAAAAGAGTTTGATTTGTTAAAAAAGATAGTTAAAACAAATTGGCTACATGAAGGGAATGTTTCAAATCTCAAATCTTAGTTAATTTACTGTAAAGACCCGACATGCTCAATTCTCAAAATCAAGCACACCAAGTCCCTAACCACGTATAACTCTTACGAATTATACGTACGGTTGTCTTTAAAGAAGGTGTTTATGTTGAACATTGCTATTAGATTTTAGATTGTGAAATCATTTAATTAGATTTTCGGATAACTGGATTTAGCAGTGGAAATAAATTTTATAAAACAATTTAGAAATAAAGACATTTCAAAACTTCCACTCTTCTCAAGTGGAGAATTATTAGATTAAACAAAGCTTTGCAAAAGTTAAATTACAAAACATGGGCTCTACTATGCCCTTTAAAGAATATAACAAGTTTAAATCATAAATCCAGCTCTCACTAATAGTAAACAAAAAGAAATGAAATAATTAACTTCATCCATGCTCCTACTCACTTCACTCATCCACAAATTCTCTCCGAATAATCACAAATGCCCAAAACCAGAGTCAAGCATCACCAATAGCAACAACATCATCATATCATCGTCTCATCATCATCATCAACAACAATAATACCTGTAAAAAGAATAACAACAACAATAATGAGCCGGAGCCCAGTACACAGTAATACAATCACACACGGAGTGACACACGAGCTTAACTAAATGTAATGCATCAATCCACAAGTTATTATCTATTCATTAAAATAAACAAATCAACAATGGAGCACTCACACTCCGGAGCAAGCCAATGGGAATCTGGGGATCCTGAGTAACATTCACGACGCTCAGGGGATTGATATAAGTAGCCTGAATACTTATACCTCCTAGATAACGTTACACTGAAGAGAAACAGTAATCTCATCCAGGGCTTATAGCCGTTACCCAACTCTACTTAGACTCAGTCCATAACATGAATCTAGTTCACACGCTCCCATAAACGTTGAACTAAATTATGATACTTCTTTCCAAGTTTAAGTAAATGTTACACTGTTACTATATTCCCTTCGATTACCCGCCGAGCCATGTCATTTCATCATGACAAGTGGCCTAAGCGCCTATTATAATATTGTCATTGCATCATGACAACTCGCCGAGCCAAATCATTGCATCATGATAGGTGGCCTAAGCGTTTATTCTAACATTGTCATTGCATCATGACAAGTTGTCGCTCCTCCGACCAGATTCAACGACTTAAAGCACAATCAGGACTCATCAATTATTAAGCCGAGTTTAAGTCTTAATTAGTTTAGAATGCTATCCTAACATTAAACACACAAGTTACTGCGTACCTTATATAAGATCGCCTGTAAGAAAAACATGAACCCCAATGACGATGTCCACTACTTGACAGAAACTCAAATGAGTTTATTTCCTTTTGTAAAAGATCCACCAACTCCTTACAAAACAATTAAAAAACTAATCAATTAAACTAGCTCATTATAATCAATTACTATGTTATCTATACCAAATTTTATTAAGATCCTATTTGAGCATACACTAATGTGGAACCCCACTATGGCTGCGAATATCACCCCGTCAAAATATGGACAGTTCTCCTTTGTCTGTCAAAGTATTTCTTTTCACTTTGTTTATGGTCTTTTATCAACAAAAGCTTAATCAATGCATTCATGCACAAAAACATCTATTTCTTAAGCAAACACACCTTTGAAACAACATATTCCCTATATTAATAAAAAATCATCCTAATTCATTCATCTAAGCTAATTATTAGCTATTAACCCATTTTAGTTCAACCTTAGCTAAATTGATTAGAATTAGTTATTTAATATAAAACTAGTTCAAGTTGATTAACTTAAGTAATCTAATTCCTTTTAGCTAATTCAAGCTCATTTAGTCAAGTTGAACTTAGATTCATTACTAATTCATTATACATGTAGGATCTATGTCAACTTGAACTCACCTTAACTTAAACTTAGCTAAATTAATTAACCTCAATCATTTAGTTCAAAAACTAAGTCCAAGATGGTTAAACTAACTCAATCTAATTCATTTTAACTCATTCAAGTCTATTTCATCAAGTTGAACTTAAGTTTGTTAACTAAGTTCATTTAAGTTCAATAGCTAATCATAAGAACAAATAATAAACAAGGTAAAACAATTGAAGAAAAACACCACTTAAAACATACTAAATCTTAAACTTAGCATGAAGGAAATTCAAATAAAATTCATATAAATACATAAATCATTTATATACTTACCAAGATCATTTAATTTCACTAAGTGGTCACAAGATCATAAAACAAGCAATGAAAATCATATATACAACATAACTACTTTTAGTTTAACACTCATAGAAATTCAATTATTTGTTGAATCTGCAAATATACTTAAATTATGCTTCATTATATCCATAAATCATCATTACACATCAAATATCATTAATCTATTTCATTTTAGGTCAAAAAGATCCATTTGTCAAAGTAAACACATATAAAACAATCTATAACAAGTTTTTAGCTTAGTTTGAAAAATGTATTAGTTGAAAATAATTAAAATTTAAGCATTGATACTTTCATAATTTTCAAAAACTCAAAACATAAAAGTTTTAGATCTCTTTCTTATCTTTCCAACGCAACTTGAATTACCTTAATCAGAGATCGGAAGAAAAAGTTATGGCTAAAATACGAAAGGACCATGAAACTAGGAAAAGTTGCAAAACCAACGCCGGATTTCAACACCGGCGGCGTAAATTAAAAATTTGCCAGCGTTAAGGGTCGAGCGATCTGGTCACCGTTGGACTCTTCAACACCGCCAAATTCCCAACGTACACCAGCAGCGTAAACGTCAACACCGGCAGCGTTGAGTGCCGGCGTATATGCATTACGCTGCTGTTAAATTTTCCCTGTTTTCATTTTGAGAAAAACATTGTTCAAATTGTTTCAAACTCCTCCAAATTCATTTCAAGCTTCTTAAAACTTGTTATTTGATCTCAATACAATCTAATAAACACAAACTCCCACTTCAATCCATCAAACATCACTATAATAATCATAAACAACTTCAAACCCCAATTTCACTATTCATCTTCTTCCTCAATAAACCAACTCCATCAACCATAAACTTTACAAATACAAACTTAAACAACACTTCTCAACTCAATTCAACATCAATTCATCAATTACAAATGTAAATAACAAGTAAAAACAAAGAGAAATAGAAAACGAAAACTTAGCTTTTTGAGCCTACTCATGCAATTCCTTCTTCTTCTTCTTGGGGAAGTTAATTCTACTTGATCTCCTCTTTTTATTTATTGAAATTGAGATTCATGTCTTGGATTTTGGAGAGGAAAAGAAGAAAAAGAAGAAGAAGAAGAAGAAGAAGAAGAAGAAAAGGGAAACGTAAAATAGAGAAAAGGAAAAAGAATGGCAGCAAAAGGAAAATAAAAGAAAAGAAAAGGATAAAACTAAATATATATATTTTAGAAATAGGATATAGGTTTAGAACTATCAGATCAATATCTATAGTTCCAGAAGTATTTAAAATATGATTTTAGAACCAATAGGTTATAAATTAAGATCTTAAAATAAGAACTTAATTTAGGAATTTAATTTGGATACAAAGATATTTAATTTGAGTTCGGGTTTAAGGACTGATATTTTTATTCAAGCAAATGAACTCAAATTTTACTGAGATTTAAGAATTAGTGTTTAGGCTAAGAATTAAGGGTTTAGGAATCCTCTAAACACTTTGACGACATGTTTAGGGAATTTGAAACTCAAATCTCAAACCAACTTAATTATTAGCTAATTAAATTAAGCTAACTTGTCTAATTATATCATATAATTCATTTTATTCATTTAATCTATCTAAACTCAATTTCTTATCTTGGAGAAGATTTGGGGTATTTCATTTACTTATTAATTGGTTATATCAATTTATTTAATTTTATCTTACTAATCATTCTACTTAGCTTAATTTGATTATTCAAATTCAATTTCTAACTTAAGTTTTAATTTCAAGTTTTGCTATTATTTTACATTTCTTAAAGAAATTTTGATTCCTTTGATAAATATTAATATTTATTAAGTTTATATATTACAGGCAATATGATTACATTGTTTTGGTCTTTTATTATATTTATTTGAATTCCTTGATATTTTCATTTTCAAGAAATATATTAAGATTTACTATTGTTTAGGTTTAATCCCTTCTTTCATAAACATCTATTATTCATCCTTTATTTCTTGATTAAGTAGTTTGAAACTTTTTAATATTTCATTAACTCCATATGATCGATATTCTATGCAATATTGCATATATAAAATAATAAGAATTAGTTTAGTGGATTCAACCTTCACTTACTTAATTTTTAAAAAAGACCTAAACTCAATAAAGACAAAAGACAACGAACAACAGACAACTCAAGTGGACTTGACCCACTCATTTCTAGGCCTAAGACAACATATAAAGACACCACACGACTCACACAACACAACAAGCTTAACAAATTGAGCTTGTATAATCACTTTTTCATTCTTATCTGAATATATATAGCAATATGCATACAAAATATACAATGCTCATATTCTTTTTAATCATTAGGGATATTATGCTTTATAATTTTCATTAACGTAAACAATTTGAAAATTTTGAAATCAACATGTCATATTTTAGCTCTTTGCATATTTGTCCAAATTATCATTACCTTACTAGAGTTAAATTAGGTTTTCTCATTATGATATGGAATTATTGTCAATTATCGATTACATAAAATTGTGAAAAATTGTATCTCAAAATTTTATTGTTATTCGTTCAAATTCGTAATCAATAATTAGATTGTTCGTATTTTAATATTTTTTAACACGAAAAATTAGAAATGATTTATGTCATTTCTTTTAAAACATGTCCAAAAATTCACAATACTTACTTAATGATTATATATTTGAGTTGTAAGATTTTGACTATTACAGTATAAGTCCTTTTAGCTATTTAAGTCCACTTTTAATTATTGTGTCAAATTGGACCATATATTCTTTACTGAGCCCAAATTCAATTATTGAAGCCCACTTTTATATTATTGGCGAAGTGGGACCTAAAATTATTTACTAAGTCTATTTTAATTTCAAAATCCAATTTAAAGCCCAAATTTAGCTAATGGACCCAATCTATTGATTTTAAAGCTTAAAGTTAAATCTAGCTATCATGCTTTACATAACTCACTAAATAGTACAAATGTTGATGCTGCTTCATTTTCTTAGGCCATTAACCAGCGTATTTGGAAAATGATTAGAAATGTTGATTGTAAACATAAGCAAAAGCACCATCTGTGGAAGATTTGTACAAAGTCCGTTTCCACTAAACTCAATTCTTTTTTTTTTTTTTTTCTTTTTGTAGGAAAATTCAATCACTGCTATCATATGCTTTTTGTGAAGCTGATGAAACAATGGAACATCTTTCTTTCCATTGTGAATAGGTAATATGTTCAATAACTCAAGGGTGCACAAATGGTTAGAATCTTGCTTAAAACGTCTGCTATGGTTCTTTGACATATTTGGAAACATAGAAGCAAAAGTTGTATTCCCTAGATGATGTTATCAATGCTATTATGTTCACATTTAATGAAAAAGAAGTTCAATAGGAAGGTATCTTTAGATTCAATGCAAAAAGAAAAAGAGTAGTTATATAACATGCACAAAGGATTGCAATAACCGAAATATAGGACA
Organism: Combretum micranthum; assembly: GCA_024138025.1. Taxonomy (NCBI): domain Eukaryota; kingdom Viridiplantae; phylum Streptophyta; class Magnoliopsida; order Myrtales; family Combretaceae; genus Combretum; species Combretum micranthum. Next base: position 183,266 of record JAMXBD010001933.1, read on the forward strand.
CAATGTTAGCAAAATCACGATGACGGTACGGAAGTGAGAAATCACTTTGCTCAATTACAAATGGCATTAAAGAGTAGAGGACAACATCTTGCTTTCGATTGTTCGGAAGGTCATGAAGCAATTGATGTATAGAAGCCTCCTATTCATAGGCAAGTTAAAATTAATTGTAATGGAGCTAAATATTCAAATTCTAATCAAGCAAGAATTGGGATAAGAAGTAAAGCTTCGCAAAGCTTGTAATTGGAAGCTACTGCAACACACGTTAATGCTGAAGAAATCTTAGTTATAGAGGCCATGGATGTTTGAGAAAGCCTCCTGATAGCAACTAGAAGGGGATGACACAACACAATTATAACTTGTCAATTCTTCTGTCCAAGTGGTTGATGTGTTCTATGTTTTTTAATATAGCTTATCTGTCTCTCTCTCGAAAATATATTTTTTTTCCTTTTTTTTTCTTCCTTGCTGGGTTCCTTTCCTTCTGTTGTTCTTACTGCCTAACTTTGCTAGAGGGCTTGTTAAATCCTCAGGGATACATCTACATTTGGCGAATTATCTTTAAAGACAGTGCCTTGCACGCATCAAGCATTTTACATACCTAAACATTTTCACTATATTTAACAACACTATATAGGTCATCATGATGGTGAATATGATGGTGGTGGTTGTGAAGGTCACGGTGATGGAGATTTGTGGTGATCGTGGCTATAGAGGTTGCCGTGATGGAGGTCACCATCAACTAAGTTTTTTTTCTTTTTTCTTTTTTTTTTTTTTGAAGAAAAAGAAGAAGAAAGCGTAAAGGGGAAAGAGAGAGAAGAAAGTAAAATAAAAAGGAATTTGCCAGCTAAGATAGGAGAAAAATAATTTTTTATTTGAAAATTCTTTTATGTTAACTTTTGGCAGGAAAAATAGCCAGATTCTAGCTAAAAATATCATACGTAAAATAATAAAAAAATTCGAATAGCTTTGTGGTATGATTAATGATATTAAATCTATTTTCTTCTTATGTTTTCAGTTTGATTTCTAGAAAAGTTCGTGCAAAGATGGGATTAATTGTAGTTTTTGGGCTTATAATCCCCATTCCATCTAAATTCTGCTGTGTACTCTAACTGGTGGTCACATCCCTTTGAAGGCAATTAATAAAAATGAAGTTTCTTAGAGAAAAAGAAAAGCCCAAAGTTATAATTTAGTCTAAAAACCTGTATTTATCCAATTCGTAATAAACAATTAATTTAATTAATCTAAATTTTAATTTATATACTTAAATTTATATTTCTATTAAATTAAAGTGTCCTCAGTTTATATTATTATTATTTGTTTAATTTAGTAATTCAATCAGTTCAGTTGAAAAATACACTAAATTGATCGATTCAGGGGATTAAGTGATCAGTTCAGTATTGCTTTTATTTTATTTTACTCAAAATTAATTAATCAAATGTCGTTTAGATCAGTTCAAGTCTAATAAAAGCAAAAGAAACTAGTTTTAATTTATTAAAATGTAAAACATAGCCAAAACAAGGGATTCCAACGTACACAAATTGGTTTTGTTAAAATTAAGGCTGGTACACTCGGTTTTTCGTCCAATTCCATTTGTCACAAGAAACTCCTCCCCTTTCCACCTCGTCAGCAATTTTGTCACAACAAAATTGACTCGGTTTAGCCTCTAATAGTTATCTCATTCACTGTGTGTAAAATTCATTTCCAACCGAATTTGATTTATTAAAAAAGTAGTAAATTAATTTCAAAAATCACCAAAATTTCTAGTTTGAAAATTAATATATTAATTTTTCAATTCCATTACTTTTTCTTAAAAATAAATTTTTTAAATATATTTACTAACAATATACATATATAAGTTGGTTTTTCAAGAATACATTCATTTAAATCCGTTTTTAATATATTAAAAAATTCAAAAATTATATTTAACTTTCTAGAAAATATCAATATATATTTGTATGCTTAAATAAATTCATATTTTAGCATTTATTTTATTAAATCAAGCAAAATAAGCATGAAATTAATTATAAATTCGGATTTAATTTGCATAAACGATATATAGTCAATTTCAACATATTTCAAGTAATATAACATGCACAAATTCAGATTACAAGCACGTACCATACAAATCCTTATTTATTTCACAAATTTAATAACATATGTACTATTTTTCATGCTATATTTCGACTAACATATATAGATATATACACACACACACATACACTCATATTCAATAAAATTTCCAGCATTCAAATCATCAAAAACATAAAAAGAAATATATATATATATATAATATAAGCTGGCTGACATATACTTATACCATATCATATGCAAATATCATCAAAAATCACAAACAAAAATATATATAATCATTTCAATAGCCTTATGTAATATGTATTAGCTTACTTTCACAAAATTTTACAAGGAATAAAGGTGAATTACATTAAAAGATATCAAACGTTTGGGATAAGTTAATTTAAGGTATCAACAATTTGAGTAGTTAAAAAAAAAGATATAAACATTTTGCAAAAGATATCGAATGAGGTATAAGCCTTTTGCAAAATTTATTTAAGGCATTGACATTTGAATTAATTTTTAATAAAATCTTTCTAATTTTTTTATTAATGGCCAATTATTAATATCTTATTTGACTTACTTTGCTAAATGTTGATACCTCTTTTTAATCATTCAAAACATTGATACATTAAATGAACTTATCCTCAAAAGTTATCTTTTATGTAATTTACTTGAAGAAATAATCATCAAACACATACACGTATTATCACTCATCAATCAACCATACACACATATATATATATATTCATCAATATTTAGCAAAATAACACATAATATATACTATTACATGCATTTGGTACATATATATACATTATACTTACCAAACTTTTAATCTAAGCTTATTTAGTATATTACATGAATAAATTAAACCAACTCACTTGTTTGACAAAATATTAAGATAATCCTTTATCCTTCACTACCTGACTCCTTAAACTTGGTGAAGCTTCTAAATCCCACTTAGCGCTTTAATCCCAGCTTTATGCTCCACCTTTACCTTTGAAGTTAACTAAAAAGAGATTAGATTTTAGGTGTAGAAAAGAGTGCTTGAATAGTATAAAGATATGTTATACTCTAATTAATAAGTGGTTCGAAAGGATAAGATTTTAGTGGAGCTCTTTTTTTTTTTTTTTTCGGTCATTACAATGGGAGATGGAAGATTCAAACTCTATACCTCTCACTTGAGAAACCAAAGGAAATGTCATTAGACTAAAAGGCCTTGATAGTTTTTGGTAGAATTTGAAAGCTAAGTTTCAGGGATATTTTTGCTAAAATTTTCAGCTTGGATAAGGGAGTGGCATGGGGTCTTTTGGGTAAGGTTAGGACAACATTTTTTTGCTAAAAGAAAAAAAGAAAAAGGATAAGGAATGCTAGTGAGGCTCCTAATGTTTTCTAGTAATATTGTCATGCCCCATAGGGGTATCCTAAATATAACAGTCTGCCACATGCCATATAAGACTCTCGAATTACTATCCAAGTCTTTCGAAGGTCTTGTATAGATATAAGGTGTCCCTTTAAGACAATAGAATACTCAATTCAATGGAGTTAAGAAGTTTAGTGCGGTATTCAATAGCATTAGATAATAAATCAAATGCATAAACAAAAGTTACAAAGTCTAAGGGGCATTCCCCCACAAAAGATTATTTAAAGGTCCATTACAGTCATCCAGAGTCTTTTGGTTTCTTGTGGAAGTCTAAACAAAGTTGAATACAACTTCTATAGGAAACGCCTAGCTCCTGTACCTAAGCTGTAGCCTGCCTTGGCCTAAGCCAAATAAACTCGTGCTATAACAAATAAAAACAATAGAGGCATAAGCTATACTAGCTTAGTGAGTGAAAACTTCCATATTGCAATTAAAACATATCATTCAAGCAAGTGATTAATCAGACAAATGGTATGCATCAAACACGTGAATTCAACAAACATATGATCAGTCGGAAATCATATGTGGATGGAATGCACCCTCCATCCCAGGTTAGTAGATTAACAAATCATGCGGTACGATGCTGTTTAGGCTCACGGTCAACCAACTCATATATTCGTTTTATGGATCACGATTAACCAACTCATATTCGTTTTATGGATCACGAAAAACCAACTCATATTCGTTTTATGGATCACAAAAAATCAACAAATGCTAATGCTCCATCCCCATCGTGTTATGAATGAGTTCAAGTTCATCTTCAATTTCGAATAATCAATTATACTAGTTCATTTAGGTGATCAAATAATATTCGCAGAAAATCAATCCTAGCTCATCTATACAAGCAATGATTTATCACCAGGTTTTGATATTCTTTAAATTCAACTTCACATAACAACAGCAGACAAATATAATTCCCATTCAACCCATCATGAATATTCATTTTATCTTTGCTAAATAATTAGTGCAGCTATCATTACAATCACAATCAATAATTGAAATTGGATGTGATACTCACTCGGCCATGGTACGCCGGTTTTTTAATAGTAGTAATCGGGTGGTAGGGATTCGTCGGTCTCGGGATCACCTACCAAAGAAGAATACCCTAATGTGTACTTTATCACTTAACTAATCCAAACTATGTATCAAAACTAATAAAAATTGTGATTCTCACTATTTGTAGAAGTTCCTACTTAAAACAACCATAACTTGGTCATTTTAACTCGGAATTTCGCAAATTTTATATCGATTTCTATCTACTTCGAAAGATCTACCTAATTATACTATTATTTCCAAGATTTGAAAACATTTAGGTCATGAAACAAAGGGATCAGATCTGATCAGTAACCCTTCCCCTTTCCGAAAAATAGTTTTGCACTTGTTTGAAATGTATCTAGTTGATGATTCAAGTATATATGAAGTATGAATGGTTTCCTATCATGAATGATATATGATGAGTTCAATGTATGCATGATCTTGATGATTTTTAGTAAAAGTAACTTTCAAACTCCTAAATTTTTGCAAGACTCCAACAATAACTATTTCTTGAAAATCCAAATTTCTAATTTTGACACCATACTAGTGTTGTGGATTTCATTCTTAGGAATTTCTAGCTATCTTAATAAAAAAAAATGAGTTTTCATCACCTATACTGCCCAAGACCTTCATTTCTATATAAAAATTTACAATTTTCACTTTGCAATTATGTTTTCAAATAGGCTTTACTCAAAAATCCGAATTTTTGAAAATCCATTTTTTTTTTTTTAATGACTCCTTTGGAAAAACTTGTGTAATGCATTAAAATTTAAGACTTTACTATATCCACTACCTAAGGACTTCATTTAACATATAAAACATTCATTTTGAGCTTGAATAATAGGTGTTTACATAGGCATCATCCAAAGTTACGAATTTTACAAGTTGACTATTAATTCTTTTTTTACAATTGTGGACTACCACTATGTTAAATTTGTCTTGAAAGATGTTATTTTCACCACACACGCATGTGTGTGTGCACCCACACACATATTTATATATAGTAGAATATCTTTATTAAAATAATTACTTTTGGGAAAATTCTATGGTATCGTTATTAATTTTGACGGTACCAGTCTCGTCACTATCTAACGGCTCACACCATATCCAACAGCGATCAAATCACTAGAATAGTTAATATTTCATTTACTATATTTATTTTAATTGTTATATCAATGGTGGGATGACTCCATTGATAGGACCGTACGTAATCTATAGTTAGGAAAAAAAATGGAAAAAGTCAAATGTATAGAGAGTTTTAGAAGAAACTAATACAGATTGTACCACTGTAAACCCCGAAGTTTTGAATTCAAATTAAAGCTTAAACCCTAATTAGAAGTCAACCGGATTTCTAAAGTCAACAAAACCTTAGTTTACCGTAACTTCTTAAGTCCGACATTCCTATTTAAGAAACCCTAAGAGAGTAAGAAAGAGTTTAGTGAGTAGAATAGTTCGTAATTATCTAAGGAAGCTTAAAAAGATCAGTTTAATAAAACCACGACTCGTTTTAAACCTGATCGGATACAGTTTTTGAAAAAAGTGTCCCGGAGCTCAGAATAGTAAAAATATTCTGAATATACCATTAGACTCGTAAAAATATAAGATTTTCAAAAATATCAATTTCGTAATTTTTCAGTAGCTAAAAATATCAGATATTGCATTTATACGTGTATTTTCTTACTACCGGTATTTAATTGTCATGTCTACTTTATATTACACTATTTACTACTATTCTACACTATTTATCTATCTTTACTTTTTCTTACAACCTATTCTTACAAACTCATACACCTATTTCTTACATATTTTCATTTCCAATACAACTTCACATCTTTCATATCTTACTTTTAATTAATCAAAATACAAAAAAAAAAAAATAATTCTCTCTTCCTCCTCACCATGGTAGCACGGCCCCTCCCTCTTTCCATCTAAATTATTTTATTTTTACTTTATTTAATTAGCACAAATTATCTCCCACATTTTCCTACAAATACCCCATCTTACTTCCACTTCTTTCACACATCTTCTATACTAAAGTTACTCTCTAAAAATTCTTCAAGAAGTTCTCTCTAAGTTAGTTCCTCTAGGTAATCTTTCTTCAAGTTTTCCTTATGTTCATCTACTTAGTATGAACTTAGTGTGTCTTTTCTAAACAATGAAGGTTAAGGAAAGCAACAATAGGTTCATACTTTGTTTTTGTTTATCATCAAGTTGCTTTTATGTTTATAACTATCTAATATATATCTATATAGCTATATGTATTATTTAGAGCATATAAGCTCATTCTTTTGCAATTTATTTACTTCCATGCAATTTATTTACTTTCATGTTAGTTTTAAGACTAGTCTTTCTAGTCTTAGACTTGTCCTCATCAAGTCAAAACATTTTCTTTTTCTTTTGGGACTAGTTTTCTTATCCCCGGATACCTTGATGAAGCTAAGGTTCAAATACTTGATTTATTTTTTACTAGCTTATTCTTTCAAGTTATTATTTTCTTTATGTTTTCGTAACTTTATGATTCATATTCATGCATGAACATAATGGTTTTGTCTCAACAAAATAAAATGAGGAAATGTTTTCTTAAAAAAAAAAAATAAAGATTCTTCTCTAGAAATAAAAAAAATAGGAAGTGAACTTTTTTAAAAACTAAGAAGTCATCTTAAGCAAACTTAGAGGAGTTCATAAGAAATTTTTATACATGACATAAAAAGAGGACTGGTAAAGTAAACAAAGATTTTACAACAACTTCACTTTTCTTCAAATGATAGAAATTCCTTTCATTAAAATAAGATGATCTCAAGAAATTAAGAAATTATTTTTTTCTAAATATAGAAGTGTTAATACTTTAAAAAAGTGTTGGAAGCTAAGTTTATAAAATAAAAATCATTCCTTAAGAATTTAAGGAGATTATGAAAATAAGATTTAGGAAAAGAAAAGAAATACTCATTATAAACAACTTAGGATATTTTCAAAGCAAATGAATATTTCAAAAGTTCTCAAGTTTCAAAATCTTTAAAGACTTTACTTTTTCATAATTTGAGACAACTTCATTAACTTCATACATTTGTTATGAGTCAATAAATATATGAATATACTTTCCAAAGGTTTTACAAGCTATTATATTACCTATTTCTTCAAAATGAGCTTTGGATAAAAGAAGGAAAACAAGTTTACAAAAATTCGTGATGAATCTGTCCGCCACTTTTTCGGAGCCAAACGACTTATTTTGATGAAAATAAGTTTAGAAATAGATAGATTTTTTTTGAATAGGTAGAAAATGGTATTTATACGTGAAATTCCGAGTTAAAATGAGCAAGTTATGGCCATTTTAAGTTGGAATTTCCTCTTATACGATTTTACCGCGATTTTAAGAAAAGCTTATAATCTTCAAGAATAGAAACTTCATGAATGACTCATTTTGGGTATTTCACTTTATTTAGGTAGAGAAGGACTCGATATCACTTTTCCGGAGGATTACTTCGACTAGGATCTACCGACATGAAGTGAGTTAATTCTTGACTTAAGTTACATTTCCTTGTTTTGTGCTTGTAAGCAATAGCACTAGCAATTAGGAATATGATAAAATGAATAATTGTTGTGTGACTTGGAATTATGATTTTGTTGTGTGACTTGGAATTATGATTGATTGAATATAAGTTAAGAATATCGAAAGAAGGTTTGATAAATAAATTGTGATTCTTGTATTAATATGATGAAAATTGTGTTGATCGCCTTTAACTTGAACTAAACATTATTTGGTTAAGTATATGTTGAAATTGATTCATGCATATAATAATTGTGAGTCACATTCTTTTCACTACTATTCTTCGTGTGGGGAAACGAGAAAATGGTGGTGGTGGCTAGTAGGAGCCGGAAAGTCTACATGGGCTAGTAGGAGCCAGAAAGTCTACAGGGTGAGTAGGAGCCGGTAAATCTGCAAATATTGATGGTTATATGGGCCTGTAACCTCCTAACCCTTGACATGGAGGGCGTAAATTCCATGCTACACTTGATTTCCGGATTAATCATGTGTATTTTGTTTGTTCATATGATTGATGCATTCTCATATGCTTGATTAAACACTTGTTTGCTATATGGAAATGTCTTGTAGATGGAATTATCTCACTAAGCTAGTTTTGCTTATACCCTTATAGTTTTTTATTACAGTACGATTACCTTTGGTTGGCCCCAAGGAGCCCCGTATGCCAGGTATGAGTTTAAGCTACGAGGAGTTTTTGGGAGAAGCTTTATGTATTTAAGTTTTGAACATAGGCTTCTAGGAAAATCTCTCTAGTAGGCTTATGTTATAGTTGTTATTATTTTAGAAAGTCTTCTAAAGTGGGGGAATGCCCCTAAGATGATGTAAAGATATTGTTTTGGAAATCTTATGATTATTTATATAAGTTCTTGCTTGCTTTTATTATCTGCTTAAATGTAATACCCCTGCGAGTCTCCTACTATCTTGAAAGCACGCCTTGCATGTGATATCGAAGCTCCTGCATGACTAAGGTTGTCATTCATTAGCTTTAATATTATATGCGGCGGACTACCACGTTTAGGGTACCCTCCAGGGCGTGACAACCACTGACCTTCAAAAGTTTATTTTGGTACCAAAATTAACTTTTTGAAAGTAGCGATAGATAAGTGAATATTCAATCAAAGTTTAGGTAATGCGATATTATTGATTTTTTTTTTTTTTTTTTTTGTTCTTTTACAAAATGGATTAGAACTTACATACTAAGTTGGGTATTAAATTTTATAAGGTAAGTTTCTCTTTCAAATATTTTGTAACTACTCTCACAAGGTAGAATCGGTAGTGTTGATTTTTGACACGACTTAAATATGAATATGATTATAAAAAGAGAAAATACGCAATTGATACTACAATTTTAAATATAAAATTATAGCATGAATAAATATGATTGCATCGTGAACTAATTTTTTCATCTTTCTTTAATTTTATATATTTTAGGAACTATCAGAATTTTGATATGAAACAAAAGGAAAACATGGTCAACTTGTCATGTCTCAAAAGGGGACCTAGTAGGATTAATCTAAAATTATCATACCATGTGTGCACCCATAATATGAGAATCGTCTTGTAAATCGGAGTGTACAATACTCTATCTATTTATTAATGTCTATCATCTAACTGATATATTTTCATATAATTATATTACTAGATTTCAACGACGGAATCTAATTTTTCACTTTCTACCAAGATCGTAGAGAATCGGTATCCCCTACCAAATAGTGAAAATGGGGTTTCAAACTTACAACTTACAAATTTCAATTATTAATCATAATCTATATTTCTATCTTCAATGAAGTCTATTGGAGAGGCTCTCTTCACACATTCCTAACCCAATCCTAGCTAGTATTAGTCATGCACAAAAACTATTGGGGGTTGAGCGAACCACAGGCTCAGTGAGATAACCTGACCAGACCACACGTCAAACAATAATAAACAAGTTTAATTATCAAGTATATGCCATGAAATAATCAATCATATGTACAAGTACAAGTTTGGAGATCTAGAAACCAAACATGATGAAGATTTACGCCCTCTCATCAGGATTGGGAAGAAATACAATACTATAGCCCGCCTACCTAGGAGAGACTAAACATACATGAAAACAAAAATACTCACTTTAATTTTATCATAGCTTAACGTTCATTTTCTGTTTTTAGCCTTAGAATCTCCACTAAGTATTAGTCATTGCAAGCAATACCATAAGCGGCATCCTTTATTTACCATTTAGTTCCTATGGTACCAATAGAACAAAGGTAATCTTACTTATAACTAATAGCGTTGTTACATAGATAAACCAAGCATTACCAGAGATCCAAAACACTAACACATAGTAAGCTGTCACTTACTCAAATGCTGTTTATGCAAATCGTGTAATGCATGTCGTTTTATTTATGGTACCAGTAGTTTTTAATCAGGTTCAAGGTGATCATACAATTCACAGACATCATCAACATGCTTCATATAGTAATTATCATACAATAGATTTATCACTTATAATAGTATAGTTTGGCAATCAAGCATACATGATACATCCTGCAATATATCCAATCCCGCATGCATATCAATTGAATATATTATTATAAGTGCAGTTATGTTACAAGCACAAACAATGTGATAAGGTGAAAATTAAACTCCTATAAGTGTCTAAGTATCATAAATTGGTATTTGGTTTTCTTGTTATTACTATATTGATTCTTTAATGGTCCTATGATAATCAATTATTATTTAATATTTATTTTCTTTTTGCTTTTCTTTAACTTGTTTGATATTTGTATATTTTTATTGGGTAGTCGAACAATTTATATTTAGTAGGTTTTTATTTTTTATCATTACCGTCATTACTAACTTCTTATACCATTCCTTAGTTTACCTATTATAGTTACTATTATTTATTTATTATTAGTCAGTTTCGTTGGGTTTCTCTTAATCTACTTCATATAATTTTCTTGTCGTTTTTAGATAACACATTATTCATAAATTTAACTTATTTAAATTTCCATATATATATATTATATCTATATAAAATAAGTATTTTACAATTATTATAATTTTGTTCTTATTGGTAAAGTTTACTAATATTAGGAATAATTATAATAATGTTAATATTAATAATAATATGTTAATAATATTAATATTAATTTTTATAATAAAATTAATGAGAATAATAGTAGTCTTAATAATAATAATAATAATAATAATAATAATAATAATAATAATAATAATAATAATATACTCTTGGTGACAATAACAATATTAATAATAGTGATAATCATAATAATAGTAATATCATTACTAATAATAATCATAATAATAACATTAATTATAATGATAATAATAATCATTAGTGATAATAATAACAATAATAATTGATAATAATAATTGTAAGCCCAGGAAAATTTCAATAAATAATTCCAAAATAAACTTTGAAAATAAACCCTAAAAATCACTCAAAATTAAAACCGAATTTCGACAAGTCCTAAATCATGAATGAATCCAAAAATTTATTAATCATGAGAAAATAAAAATCCTTAAAAATAAAATAAGAACTCAGTGGTCTTCAAATTCAAAACCACTACGTACGAAAAATCTATATTTAACTATAACTTGTAAAAACGGGTAATGTAAAGCCCAAAAACAAATTATTAAAAAGCAAATAACGATTGACTTTCGAAATTATAACTCAATTCAAGAATTCCGAAAACACTAAGAGATATTAAATACTTACAAAAATGAAATGTAAAATAAATTTCTCAAAGTAAATACGTTGTATAAACATAAAATATCAGTTTCCAAATTGGCAAGGATCTAGATCGGAAAATCACCCGGAAACCCTAAGCGGAAATACAATAGCTTAAGTCCGGCAATCTAGCACCCTTAGCCCTAGAGGCCGAGATGTAGTTTAAATATGTAGAATAGCTCATAGTAATATGAGTTTGTTTAAAAATATCAGATTGGTAAATTTTTGACCTATTTCGAACCCGTTCGGATACAGACTTCGAAAAGCGTGTCCCGAGGCTCGAGATATCAAAAATATACCAATAGTACCGTTAGACTCGTAATTTCATAAGATTTCCATATATATCAGTTATGAAAATTTTCGGGTTATAAAAGTTATAGTTATAACTTTTTTTTTCGTATTTCCATTATTACTGATAATTGATTAGTCTTTTGCACTATTCATTTTTATTTCATTACAAAATTTTGTTATTCTTATAAAGCCTTCTATTTTTAGATAAATATTTTATATGTTATAGAAAATTTTGTTTTTTCTAAAATTTAGTTCGTTTCGGGTTTTTCCGGGATCAGATTCTGTTTAAGACCCGATACTAAAAATAAAATAATTTAATTTAATAATTAAAAAATATTTTAAAAATATTTTTTATTTTCATAAAATAATTTTATAGAATTTTTCGGGTTATAAAAATATTATTTATAGCCCATATTCGCGTATTTTGATCATACCGGTGACATATTTGTTAAAATACTAAAATAATTCAAATAATTATTTAAATTTAATTATGAAAAATCTGCTACAAATATTTGGAATAAATTTTCTAATTTTATTTTATTTTAATTTATTTTATTAATAAAGTACTTTTACAACCCATATCTTCAAGTACACGTTACACATATCACTTCCTTTTCACTTCAATCTTTCTACATATAATCCCACAACTCATGGAAGATTTTTGACTCATTCATGGCTGCCATTGTCCTTTAATTTACTCCTATTTTGACTAAAATTAATTATATTTCAATCCTTCTTCAAAAAGTTACATTACACATTAATTATACAATTCAAATTTGAGTCAAATTTCAACAAAATCCACTCTCTCTCCTCCTTATCTTTCACGTGCAGCATGTACACTTCTTGGGTGCCTTGTTTTATTTTTTTTCTCATTTAATACACTCATTTTCTCTCTCTCTTTCATTCTTTAACCTTTTTCTCTCTCATTTTCCTTCTTTCTTTCTTCTTCTTGTTCTTATTTCTTCAACAAAACAAGCTGCCCCCAATTCATTCTTGAGCCTCCACCCATATTTCTTGAAGATTTTTAAGCAAATCTTCATCTCAAAGCCTCCATAGGTGATATAGGTAAAGGGTAATGAAGGTTTCATGCATCAAATGACCTTCCATAAGCTTAAAAGCTTAGGATGATGATGCCAAAAATGAAACTCTCCTTTTCTCTACTTTTATTATCTTGTATTTCAATTATTTTCTTGTTTAAAGTTGATATATATTGTATATCTAACTTTTTATAGCTTTGATTTTTGTTTATGCCATAGATCTTGTATTTAAGTTGTTATTTTTGTTATTCCTTATGATTTATGCATAGATCTAGCATCCACATATCTATCTTAGTGATTCATGCATGTAAAACTAGTTTAGAAAACTAGATCTAAAGTTTTGAGTTCATAGATGCATTAGATCTTTGTTTATGTTCATGAACAACTTGCTATAGCTTGATGATGGTAGGAAAGTTGTAGGAAACCCAAGATCTATTTTGTTTTCAACAAAAATCAATTTTGAAAATTCGGATGAAAATGGAACCATAGTTAGAAAAGTGGTTTTTCAACTTCAAAATGTGTATTTTTCATTTAAAATGAAGGGCTTAGGGTATAGATAACATAAATGAGTAATTTTGATGAGCAAAGTTTAGATCTATGAGTTTAAAATTTGTTTTCATGGGTTTCATCTAGGTGTATGTTCATATTATGTGTAGATCTTAGATTTGAATTGAACAAAATTTGTGAAATTCGTATTTTGGCAAGACCAATATTTAAAAACCACTTTCCAAGTGTCAAAGTGTAATTTTTTCTCAAGAAAATGAAGGCTTAATATATGAATACATCAAGACTTCTTTTTACAAGAATCTAATGTGATTTTCAAAAGTTATTTTCAAATAAAAATTCCATTTTCGGATTTTGGCCAAGGCCTATTTTAAAAACATGTTTTCCAACTCAAAAATGAAGTTTTTATTTAAGAAATGAAAGGCTCATAAGATATGATATGTAAGGAATGGATTTTCATGAGCTTAGATAGATTTTATCAAAAGATATAACCAAAAATGAATTTTGTAAATTCGGATCCCAACCAAGACCAATTTTTAAAACCCATTTATCAACTCCAAAACTCATGTTTTATGTGAAAAATGAAGGGTATAGATAATATGTATCTTTAAGGAATAATTTTCACAAGTTAAAATGAGTTTAGGCATGAGTAATATGCAAAACAAGTAATGGAATTAAAATGGAAAAATTTGAGTTAGTGATCAAATTGTCAAATTCGTAATTTGAGATGATGCATATGTAATCACTTAGTATTTGAGCTCAAATTGCAAGTTTTATGTATTAAATGAAGTCCTTAGGTAATTGATATAGTAAAGCCTTAAATTTTAATGCTTTAAACAAGTTTTTCCCAAATGAATCACTCAAAAACTTTTTACCAAATTCGGATTTTAGAATCAACCCCATTTGAAAACATGTTTACAAAGTGTAAAATGGAAATTTTTATGTAGCAATGAAGGTAAAGTAATATATATAATGAAGAATCAATTTTAACAAAAATAATTATATTTTCTTAAGTAATAAATCAAAACAAATGGAAATGCTCAAAGTTAGAAAACTAAACTTTTCATAAATAGTTGTTATTATGGTCTTGCAAGATAAAAAGTATAAAATTTCCTTTTGCAAAAATCATTAAGATCACATGCATTAAGCTCATATCATGTCATTCATGTTAGGAAATCATTCATATTGCATGTATAATTGAATTGACAAGTAGAAACATTTCAAGCATTTACAAAACTATTTTTCGGAAATTGAAATTGTTGCTGCCCTAATCTGATCCGACCTTTTCAAAGCTTCAAAGTTTTCAAAACTTAAATAATTTTAGAAATAGATAGATCTTTCGAAGTAGATAGAAATCGATATATAATTTGCGAGATTCCGAGTTAAAATGACCAAGTTATGGCCGTTTTAAGTTGGAATTCCCGCTTAGGACGCGAATTACGAATTTGATAGTTCGTATAAAATCATTTGGATTAGTTTGAGTTGAAATACTTATTAGAGTATTTCTTCATTTTTAGGAGATCCTGAAATCGATGATTCCCTGCCACCGAATTATTATTACTAGAAGACCGGTGATCCAATGGCCGAGTGAGTTTTCTCCTTATTTTGTTATCTTGATTGTGCTTGTAGTTAGTTGCATTAGATTATAGGAACAAGATAAAAATCGATACGAATAGGGATGGGATATATGATGAGGCTGTGATGAATGTATGCCAAAGAATACTAAAGCATATCGAAACCACGATTTGATTGGATAACTGCACCGTTCATATTATTTCTGTTATATGTGTGATATTGGTTGGTCACTCTAAAGAATGTATAAATATTTTTAACCTAAGCAAAAATGAAATTGGCCATGCATCGCATCGAACATATTGCATTTGGTAGCATGCTACTCCTACGCAGGTCGATCGGTATGGTCCGTGATGACTCGTTTGGATAACGAACCCGGTGCCAGAGCTCATTCAGGGGTACTAAGGCGCATGTGGATGCATTCTTGGATGAGCCTAGCCTAGTCGAGTGCTAAGAGCCGAGGGCTTGAGGACTAGATGCGGTCGTGTAGACTCAATACCATTCCTACCCTAAGATACGGAGCGCGTAAATCCGTTCTGTGTGTGGGTTCCGGATGCCCATGCATAATTGCTTGCTCACGTGTTTGTTCATGCATAGCATATGACTAATTATAACTTGTTTGTTATGGTATGGAATTAAGGGAATTCTCACTAAGCTAGTGTAGCTTATACCCCTATAGTTGTTTAAATGAACAGGTTATTTCAAGAATGCAAAGTGGGGACCGAATTGGTTGGAGCCGAGAATGACTCCGGGATCTCGACAAAGAACACGAATGTTTGAAGTTACTAGCTAGTTTTATTATTTGCCTTATAATAGTTTTACGTAGTAGAATCTTTTGATGAAGTGTAATTGAAGTTTAATGATTTGTATATGAAATATAGTGATTCGTATCTGAAGTATAGTAAATTTGTATTTCCTTTACATTGTTACTCAAGCTATATCAACGTAAAATGTATTACTCTGATGAGTCTCCTCCATGTGTTAGACACCTTGTACATAGTATGGAATCCTTCGCGTGACTGAGGTGGTCATTCTTAGGCTTTAATATTGTGTATGGTGGACTGCCATGTTTAGGGTACTCTTCGGGGCGTGACAATAATAATAAATATTACAATAATAATAATGCCATTAATAATATTACTAATAATAATAACATGAGTAATAATAATAATATTATAATTAATAATCATCTGAATAATAATATCACTAATAATAATAATAATAATAATATCATTAGTATGATGATGATGATGATGATGATATTCGGAAGTAAGAAAACAGATTTTATAATTTTTTTATATATATTAATTGAGGCCAAGAGGTATATGGCTTGGTACATGGCCGTGTACCAGTCGTGTTTTGATAAAATCACGATGTAGTTTAAAAGCCGAGAGGTACATGAGGAGTTCATCACCCCGTGTTCCACCCATGCTCTTCTGCAGGTGTTGCTATTCATCTTCTTCTTCATCGTTTTGATTAGATTTTTCATGTTTTTCTACATTCAACTTGTTTCTAACTTATTCCTAAGTGTTTTTACATGATATATATACACATATATCATCCTACAACCTATCAGCATGTACAATAATCCTTGTTCTATGAGTATAAAGAGTGTAATAAGGGTTTTATTGAAACTTACCTTGTTTTGGATGATTTAAACTTCGATTTTGAGTTGTTTTTGAGCCTAGGATCAACAAAACTTTGTTTAAGCTAATGGTCTAACATATCACTAACTAAAAATGAATTTACTTACCTTGTTTTTCCTTTCCTAAGCTTATTGTGGTGCTTTAATAGAGTTAAATTGTTTGAGTTGTTGATTTGTATGGATGGTTTGTGTGAGACGAATTTGGAGTTATTGTTGTTGCTATTGTTGTGTACGTTAAGTTATTGTCTTGATGTTCTTAAATGGTTTGTTTCTTTATTAATTATGAAGCCATGTATATATATGTATTGAGATGAAGAAGGAAAAATTAGGCTTGGCTAGAGGAGAAAGAATCCACCGAAATTTGCTTGTTTAATGTTTGTATTTGTTGCATTAAATGAAGGCTTGAGTTGGCTTATCTTGATTGGCTTTCTTTTGTTGAATTGTTGGCTTCCATGTGCATTATTTGTGCAAGTTGAAGAAGATTTTGGCTAGGGAAAATCTATGCATTCTTGGCCATATATTTGGTGCAAATTGGCACCGTATATGTGTATAATACATATATAATATATATTAATATAATATTAGTTGGTTAATGATTATCTAAATTTTAGGGTAGCCTATTAAGTTACAAGAGTACAAATATGATAAGTATTCAAGAGTTTTATTTTCAAAAATTTATATAGAGTTCTACAAATTTTCTAGATTGTTATTGAGATCAACTTTGGGTTTAAAGTTTATGCGATTAATTAGTTTTAGGGTTTTATCTCACTCGATTAGGGCTTTCTAAGCTTAATAGGTCAATTTTTGTTTTAGGTTCTAATAGCTTAAGAATATTCTAATTAAAACAATGGTGTAATCCAAATATTTATTTGGAGTCTAGATTCTTAGTTATAGATTTGTTTAAGTTTTTATTATGTATTTATAACCCTAACAGTTTATCTTTAAGTTATCGTTTTCTAACTACAAGCTTAATTGGTTATTTACTTTTTATCGCATCCAAAATCTTAACCAAGCTATCCTTATATCTTGAGTTTTTGATACCCACTATAAAATCTTATTAGTAGTATTTAATACTATCTAGAAAACTTTGTTTTAAGGTTTGAAACTATATACAGGCTCACTACTACTCATAGTTTTATTCTACAGTTTTCTTTGGTTATAAGCTTAATATCTATTTTACATTTACTATTCCGTTTATTTTACTAATTATAAAAATACTCAGATTACACTAACTAATTTAGAAGTTTATCCTCTATAAACTCAAAATATTCTAACTAATGCAATTCAAATATTTAATTAGGATTTAGATTCTTTAGTATTAATCGTTTTTTGATCTCTTTGCATATTTTATAATTCTATTGGTTTACATTTAAACTATCTTTGTATAACCAAAAGGTTCTAAAAAATTTAATCGTCTTTTATTGTATTTTGAAATTTAAAGTCAACTACAACTATTTGTTGAGTCATTGATCCGTGTCATAGAATCCTATTCTATGAATTTATTTATTTTAATAATTGATGTTTATAAATTTTCTAAAGATATTTTAAGGTTGTAAGAATTAATTTAGAAATCATTGTTTTATTATTTTAATGATTGTAGGATTTATTTATTAACTATTAAACTTTAAGAAAACTGATTTTGTATTTTATGGTAATGATTGATTTATCATCAATCATTATTTGTTTGAAAGAATTCTAATTTTTTTAACTATAATCAAATTTGTTTATACCTTAATAATTTTTTAATTTGCGAAAAATTGGGAGTGATTTCTATAACTTTTTATTATAATTTTTCTTAATTCTATATTATATTTTTAATAATTATTATAATTAGATTATGTAAAATTAAGGTGATTGCAACTATATGATCTTATACATATTATGCAATCACCTTATTGTATTATAAATTCTAGGGTTTAGTTTATTTTATAATTTCATTAAAAACATAGAAGGAACATTATTTAATAGATGTAAAATTTTTTAGTACAAAGTATTTAGTGACAGGCAATACAATCCGAAAAATTGATAAAAAGATTTTTTATAACAAAATATTAATTATCCTACATACATCTTTTTAACTCATTTATTAACACCCATTACTTTAATTTTTGTTAGTATGTTCACTTAGTTTTTAATTTTCAATGGCCATTTAAGTCATTGTATTTAGTTTGCTGAATTAGATGTACCATGTTTGATTTTTTATTTATGAACTTAGAGCTTTAAATTTTGTCATATGTTGAGATTTAAATTTGAAAGTACAATAGCAAAGTAGTCCTTCATACCTAGAGAGAAGTCTGGTTGATTAGACAAATGTTAAAGCAGATGAGTAGAGAATGGTTTGTTTTCATGGGCTGCCCTCCCCATGCATCTTACACTTAGATTGTGAGTACTTCAAATTGTCAAACCTAATCCTACGCTTAAACCTTTTTTTTTTTTCTGAATAAGTGTGATCATAAAGTTTCAAACTGTAATTTATAGTTGATTAATGACCAAAAAGCAAACTATGGTTTGATTTTCCTTCGGGATATCTCTAAACAAAAAATGGAAAAAAAAAAAAAGGGAAGGAAAAAAACTAAATATAGAATTATAAGTTATGTATATAAGTTTGTACAAATGAAAACACTATGGAATGATCTATGTACATATCATATTATATAACTTATGTATAATCTAACATAAAGATAGTATGTTTCATTATATATAATAAATGATAATATAGGTAGCTTGAATATATAATATAGTGGAACATGTCATCACAATACATCTAAGCATTATATTGATTTAACTGTTTTTTGGTTAAAATTGAAATCAAACCCAAATACACAGAAAATTTTAATAAGGCTTGATTTTGCTTAGGTTTAAAATTTTTAAACCTAAAATTTGGTTTAATTTGAAAAAAAAAAAAAAAAACTCAAAATAATCAAATCCAACTATACTTATCCGATCCATGTACCACAATAAACCATAGGTATTCAACCATCCTTTATTGAAAAAGTTAGTTAGGTGATTAAGCCTTCAGAATTGATGGGATGGAAATACAATCTAATAAAAGTGGTGATGTGTATATGAAAAAGAATACAAGTAAAATGGGGACATAGGATGATCCTGATGATGTCAAACATCTATGGAACTCTTGGAAATATTATCATTGGCTAAAATACTTAAATATAACTGTCTATCAAATTGCACCAATGACATAAGAAAATGAAAAAAGAAATGTCCTCGTGAACCTTCCCCTAAATTTCAATTGCATCAGATAAATAAATAAATCACCTCTCAGTAGGCAAAAAGAAAAGAATAAAAGACTTGATTAGGCAACAAAAGAGACATCACTTACTGTATGCACTTGTTTCATGTGCACATATCATATTAAGCATAGCATGCAACTTCGAAACTTATAATAATGGTGAGCAATTAATTATCTACTGAAGACTACTTCAAATCAATTTTAAAGTGATTTCAACTCATTGGAGTTACCATTTTAAATGTAATTGAATCATATTTCAAAATCAAATTTCACTAAATTTTTTATGCTTACTATTTTACAAAGGTCGATATCGCAAAATATATATATAAATATATGTAACATTTATACATGCTTTTATATTGTAGTATTCCAAAAAATATATTAAAATCAAGGGTAATTAGGTAATTTTACCCTGAACTCATTTTCATAAAGCAGCATCTTTAACTTTAGATTCTCTTCTCTTCCCATATATAAGCTTTGGGAAATTCTATGGTCCCGGCATTAATTTTAACAGGACCGATCCCGTTAATATCCAACCATACCCAACCGTAATCGAATAATTTAAATAGTTAATATTCCAATTACTATATTTATTTTAATGGTTAGATAGATAACCGAATGATCCTATCGATGGGAAAGCTTTATAAACCTAAACTCTTCGTTCTTTTGAAGGTGTAACTCCAAGTCCTTTACTCTTAGTAAGAAGAAGAGATAAGCCATTTAATCAAACCCTTATATATATTTTTTATAATTTTATGCCAAGGATAAAAAATCAATGTACTAATTATTGTTGAGAAATCGTGGAGATTTAAAGGAATGCACAAGAGGACAATTATAATAAGAATCTCCTGAACTTCATACACTTTTGTAAAATACTTACATGTTAAAATCTTGGTATATAGGAATTAACATAAAGCTTAAGTCTCCTTAGGATACTGAGATATTGTAAACAACAAATTTAGTAATAGAACCTTGGCCTCATTTTTATGGATTTGTTAGGTAATATTGTTATAAATCCTTTAACATAACATCAATTACTATTATATGAGATCTGAAGTTAACAATAAGCCTATGTCTAACTAGAAGCTTGATTAAAAATTGAAATTAATACATGATCATAAGATGAATATAGGCAAATCAAAGATGAAGATAGATAAAACGAGTAGAAAAATGATAAACTGTGAAAAACCAAAAAAAAAATATAGTGAAAATCCTTGAAAAAAACCATATAGATTTAGGTTGGGTCAACCTAAGATAGATACCATAATCAACTTGAAGATAGAATGGATTATCAAAGACTTGCCAACCAAGGTCAGTTGACCAGCCAATTTAAGCCAATTTAACGCTCTTAGTCAACCACCTTAGATTGACTTTGGATTTGACCTCCCCTACTAGGTTGACAAAAATTAATCAAGATTTTTCATATTAACCCCTCGTTTTGCTTAAGTTGGAATTTCATAAGAACAAATATAAATTTTAGAGATATCAAAATTAGTTTAAGAATTGGATCTTTTCATGACAAGTGATTGATATATATATTAAGCTATTCCACAATTAGGATGTTTCGACTTATAAAGTTAGCAGACGCTAGTTACGTGACTTTTGTTGCTTGTTAGTTTTGTGAAAATGTTTAAAATTGTATAAACCCATTATTTTAAATTGTTTATGTAACTCACACCATTTCCTCTTCTTTTTCTCTTAATTAATTAATTTATTTATTTTGATCTTGCATAAGATGTATCTTGGTTTTTACCGATACTTCTTGGAATCATTGGATTTGTTGACTGTGGCACAATGTAGAGATCTTAGAATTTTTGTTCTTGTGGCAAAGAGTTCATATAATCTTCAAATTAGCCATTGTAGAATAATTGATAGGTTTTGGAATCTTTAGATTCATTATTATGGTGGAGAGTTCTTAGAATATTTGGATCCATCAATGTGGCAAAATTTTAAGATCTCAAATTTTTGGATTTCACTTGTAGTTGTGTACTTGTTTTATGGGTGCAAATGAGTTCATATTTTCAAAACTATTTCTAAGGTTTGATTTCAATTGATTTATGTTTCTTACTATGATTAATTAATAGTTAGCTTTTATTTTGTTGATTGATTGTTTATTATATTAGTTGTTTTAAGTTGCATGTCTTATTGTATCATATATAATATATATATTTAATTCAATTGTTTGTATTGGGCTTTATGCTCATCATTTAGCAGTCCGTCTTTTACAGGTCAAAATAATGAAATCAATTTATGTGATCACGAGATACTTGCTAAGCTGCTCTTGTGTCTAGCATTAACTATCTGAAGATTGAGGATATGTTTATTATATGGTTAGGTCTTAATGAAATTAAGTTGATTTATGTCTTCTAGAAACTTTAGTTCTAACTTGACAATGTGATTGCCTTTTGCATATTTCTACTATAGCTTTATTTGTTTGATCTAATGAATTGGGTTTATTTTTATAATTTATTGCAAATTATACATGAGGTGGTTTTTAGTAGGTATAGGTATTGCATGCTCGTGCTTTGGTATAGAGTGTGAAGAATGGGGTCTACAAGTACAGTTCAATCGGAAATACACACCATGTATATGTATACATGGTGTATAACTACTAACCACACATTAACACATGTATGAGATAGTAGACAGTTTTCAAAATAACTATCGTCCATATGATTACGTGTTAAAATAACATTAGTAGTTGCATATCGGTGTACATTACATGTGGTGTGTAATACCTATTAAATCCTTTCTCAAGCAATAGAGAACTTTTTACTTTAGACTTTGATAAGTGTCAACAGACCCTTAAATTTGATGCTATTTGAACATATTTATTATGTAATTTTTGAGATTTGTTGAAGAAAATGATATTTATTTTGTGAAAAATTCATTTCAGGGCTTAAGGAGCATATTTGGAAGTTTTTACGATGTTCTAAGAGAAATTAGGGAAAATTAAACAAGTTTGGATCAATTTTATATAAGAAGGAAAATTTTATGTTTTCATGCCCACCTTTAGCATTAGCAGGGAAGGACGCCACAGATGCGATCAATAAGCATTAGAGAAGAAAATTTTTCAGCCCTACCTTCATCCTTGCTAGGGAAGACAGCAAGGGAAGAGATCAGAATGCTCTAGAGCCAAAAATTGGTTGTTTTATGTTCATCCTTACCCCAATCCCAGCCATGTTACAGCCCTTGCTAACTGGGTTTGTCCTAAAACTATAAATAGCGCTCTGTTTTCTTATTTTACAAGTTTTTATATCATTTTTCTAGGCCCTAAGAGAGAGATTACAAAGGAAATTACAAAAAACATGCTAGAGCATCAGTTGAAGATCTCAAGACATCAATTGAAGATAGGGTTTATTCTTTCTATTTCCTTTAGATCTTTTGTTCTTATTTTAAATCTCATAGAGGAGTAGATTCTTATACTCTTCATCTTGTGAAACCCTAAACCATATGAATTGAAATGCCTTTTGATTAATGAAATATTCATACCTTTGTATCTATTCATGTGATTTAATAGTCTTATGATTGATTTGTGCACAAATTAATTGCATGTTTGATTCTTATTGGATTGAAAGAGGTTTCGTTCAATTAGATAGATTTTCATGAATAGAGAAATTGCTTATTTCACCTAGAGGTAGGAAAATTACGATTTTCTGCTACAAGAATTCAATTCTTGCTTAAGGATCATAGACTTTCATGTAATCTTATGTGAAGATTAGTGAGGGAGAGGTCTCCACTATCTCATGTAAGGTTAGGAATTAATTAACTCAAGAGAGTAATTGATTTACTTGTTAAGATCTAGTAGTGCAAAGCATGAATGATTCACTAATCAATCTATTATCATAAGAATTTTAGGTTTAGGGTGGATCAAGGTGGAGAGTCTGTTTTGAGATTGATTTCATCTTTTGAAAGCAAACTTATTGGATCTTAGAGCCTGTTTTATCTTTAGTTCAGTAGTTAATTGTAGAATCCTCTTCAAAACTTAGGTTAAAATGTAGAGAATAGGTAATACTAATACTTGTTCTTCAAATTCTCTAAGGGCGACACCCTAAAATCTATGCTATATTGAATAGGTATACGTGCCTAGCTCATATTATAGATTTCAATGAGTTTATAAATGTTAGAATTTGATACGGTCGGTAAATGCGCATGAAGTTTGTTGGCACCGTTGCTGGGGAATTTGATTAGCAACATTAAGAAAAGCCTTATTACCTACTACTTTAGTCATGTTCTTTTATTCTCTTCTTTCTCCTCCACTGTTGAATAATTATGATCTGTTTTACCTGCTATTTCAGGTGTATGACAAGGAGCCTTCCATCAAATATTCTCGATTTAGATCCTAAAATCGATAGGACAGTCCATAGAATCTACAAGAACACGGTGGCTGAATTTTCTGAGCACTCAACAACTAAAGAATATTCATTTGAGTTGCAAGCTAAGACGAAAGCAAAAGACGAAGTGTTTAATGAATTTTCTGATTATAGATCACAATCATCTTAGCAAAATCAAGAGTAAAAACAAGTTATGGTGGAAGAATATCCTAAAACCAATTTAGAATATGCAATGCCTACTCTTGATGGCACCGGTCCAACCATTATGAAGCCTCCTATTGGGGCTAACAACTTTGAAATTAAAGGTGTTGTCATTCAACTTTTCCAACAATATTGTCAATTTGATGGACTTCCGGATGAGGATCCACATGCACATATCCAAAGTTTCTTGTAAATCTGTGAAACTTTTAAGAACAATGGAGTTGCCGATGATGCTGTGCATCTTAGAATATTCCCTTTTTCATTGAGAGGGAAAGCTAAGAATTAATTTACTTCCTTGAGAATTGGAGTTATTAGTAGTTAGGAGGACACGGTCAAATAATTTTTAGATAATTACTTTCCTCCATGTAAAACAACTAAGCTAAGGAATGATCTCTCTTCTTTTGTTCAAAATGATGTAAAAACTTTATATGATGCATGGCAAAGGTGAAAAGAATTGTTGAGGCGATGTCTACATCACCAATTACCATCATGGATACAAGTGTAAACCTTCTATAATGGTCGAAACACAACTACTAGGTAATTAGTGGATGCTTCAGCTGGAGGTACATTGAATTCTAAGACATCGAAGGAGTCCTTGAAGCCTTTTGAAGATATGGCAAGAAATAATTATCAATGGGGAAATAACCGAGGCAAACAAAGAGTAGCTGGATTGTAAGAGGTGGATCTCATGACCAAGATTGTTGCTAAAATGGATGCTTTGAGAAAGCAAGTTGCTAGCATTAAGAATACATCAAATCTAATGATCTAATTTGGAGTATTATCTGAAGATCATGGCAGTTTCTTTGATCATGGAGAGCAAGTTGATTATTTGGAAAACCAAAATAGACAAAAAAATAATCCTTATAGCAACACATACAATCCGAGTTGGCGTAATCACCCAATTTTAGTTATGGTAATGCAAATACTCAAAGGGCCAATTATCTACCTTCAGGATTTCAAAGATCAAATTTATCTCCCCCTCAACTTCCAGCTCCACCTCAATTAGAAAAGAAATCAAATCTAGAAGAATTGATGACTCAATTCATTCAAAACTTAGAGACAAAGCATAGAACCAAGAAACTTCCATCCACAATCTTGAGAAACAAATTAGTCAATTGGCTAAGATGTTGTCTAAAAGACAATCGGGTTCTCTTCTTAGTAACACAGAGCCTAATCCAAGAGAACAAGCAAATGCCATTACATTAAGAAGTGGAAGGGAGTTGCAATCTGAAATATCAAAGGAGTAAGAAAAGGAAGAAGGTCCCAAGGCTAAACCAGTCCATAAAGAATTGGAGCAAGGAGAAGTGCAACCTATAAAGAAATTACCTTCTTCAGCTATGAAGGAGTATACACCATGGATTCCATATCCTTCCCGTCTCAATCAAATAAAGGACAAGAAACAATTTGGTAAATTTCTTGAGCTTTTCAAGCAATTGTATATTAATATTCCTTTTGTTGAAGCTCTTTCACAAATGCCCAAGTATGCTAAATTTTTTAAAGAACTCTTGTCCAACAATAGCAGATTGGAGGATATTGCTACTGTAGAAGTTAGAGCTAGTTGTTCATCCATTATTCAAAACAAACTTCCACCAAAGCTTAAGGATCTGGGGAGTTTTACAATTCCTTATGTAGTTGGTGGTATCATTGTTGATAAAGCTTTAGCGGACTTAGGAGCTAGTATCAATTTGATGCCCTTTTCCTTTTTTAAGAAGCTAGGACTTGCAAAACCAAAACCTACTAGGATGAGTTTACAACTTGCTGGTCGATCTTTAAAAGTTCCTAAGGGAATCATTGAAGATGTTTTGGCAAAAATTGGGAACTTTATCTATTTAGTTGATTTTATGATCCTTGATATGGATGAGGATAGGGATGTGCCTTTGATTTTAGGTAGACCTTTTCTTGCAATAGCTAGGGAATTAATTGATGTGGAAAGAGGAAATTTAGTACTTCGAGTTGGAGATAAAGAAATGGTTGTTAAGAAGTCAGTAGCAAGTTTTGAGGAGAAAGTTTGAAAGAGTTTAAATGTAGTTGATCAAGCAATGAATTATAGCATTCACCCTCACTTTGGGACTGTTGATGAACTATCTAATATGCATCAAAACTTGATCTTAAGTATAAATACTTCTTGTAAGTCTTGGTCACCTCATGAAGCAGTAGAGAGACTTGAGAATATGGTGTTGAAGAATTCAAATTTTGGAGATCAAGAGAAGAATAGGAGCACCAATGGGTATTTAGAAGAAGAAGTCAAACCACCAGATATGCACCATCAATCGAAAGCCAATTGCAAAAACATCATGCAAGCCATGTTCTCCAAAGTCCCAAGTAAGAAAAAGAAGAATAAAGTTGCAAATTTTGCAGCTATGATGGGATCAGCCCAACTGTGGGCTATCACTTGTAAGCAATGTGGATGGTGGGTCAACAAAACTAATGTAAATGTTGTTGACAAATTAGAGCTTCAGGTAGAGAGTTCCAAAAATTTTCAATTTGACCCTCCTTGAGTAGAAAATTTGAAGAATGTCGAGCCAAAGACTATAAAAAAAGTGCGCTTCATAGGAGGCAACTTATGTTTAATTTTGGTGACTCGAGTTCTTTTTGTTTTCTTAGTTTTTCACTATCCTAAGTTCATTTTCTGATGAAAAAAATTGCTGGGGTTGATTGTTCTACATAATTTAAAGAAAAGATGAAAGTAAATTTTAAGTGTTAGGAAAACACAAATTGGTATGAATTTAATCCTTCAAAGAGAGTGAGGTAAGTTTTCATCCAAGTTTTAAGAATTTTGCTCAAACTATATGTTGGATTTATGATGAAAACTTAAAATTTTTTTCCGTGGCAATTTGGGTTTGTGCTTAAAGGATTTCATGTTTAGCTTTGAACTTACTATTTACAACCCTAGCTTCCATGCCCAAATTGTTTAAGATAGTGTATTCATTTGGTTTTTAAGTTTGTCAACAAAAAAATTTTGGATTGGGAGTCATCTTGGCATTAAGCATGGTCGGGTAGAAGGTGGGGCATACTGAAACGTAGCTATTGATCTCATCCCCACCTCCTTCCTCACCCATGCAGCTGGCAGAGTTCACCTAGGATCAGCTACTGATTTCTTCCTACCCTTCAGGATCGAGACAAGGAAGATATTCCTAGCACTAGCGATCCTGTTTACTTTAGCGCGTCCAGTTTTTTTTTTTCAACGCGTGTCCAATGCATAAATTTTCCAGCATGCATCGTGCTCCTATCTACGCGTGTTCTATTTCACTCACTCTTGTCCACATGCGCATCTTGTTTTGAAGGCTGACTTTGGTCATCCTAATTAAAAAAACAAAAAAGAAAAGAATCAAAGCGCTCAGCGACCGCTTCTCTTCTACCTACTTCTACTCTTAATCTTGCAAGCTAACTTCGGTCAGCATATATATATATATATATATCCATAACATAAAACTTGGTCAGTATAAAAAAAATTATTATAAAAATATAATAATACATAAAATGAAATAAAAAAATAAAAATAAAAAATAAAAAAAGTTATCTTTTAAAAAATAGAATAAATAAATCAATAAAACAAATATAAAAGAAAAATTACCCACAATTGCAGCATTTTCTTTTTACACTTCCTCATTCTATCACACACACTCTCTTGTTTGTTCTATTATCTTCACATTGTACGATTAGTTGGACTTAATTGTTTGACTTGCAATAAGCTAACTTCTTTTTAGTTGCCTTTTCTTTTGCTTTGTTTTTCTTTTGTTTGCAGGCATGAATTTCTCATTTGGTAGGGTTCACAAAAAAGCTGGTGCTACTATTAATCAATGCTATCATAATTTCTCTTTCTTGTCCTGATTATGGCACATTCATGATGACATCTACACTTAATTGGGGAAGTAATTAGTGTCCTTTTCTTTGAATTTCTTTCTTATCCTTGTTCCTTACTTATGCTTAGCTAGGAAGACATTGGGGACAATGTCTTACTTAAGTGTGGGGAAGGGATATAGAAGAAAGAAGGAAAAAAAATTTAGGGTCTTAATTTGAGTTTCATATTGCATATACAGTTGTTAATCAAAATTTCCCCATTTATGAGTTTGTTAATAAGCTTTTAATGTTGATATGTTTTAATATGTTAGAATCTTGAAATTATACTCATTTTTTGTTTGGCAAGATAGCATTTAAAAAAAATGAAGAATAGTGACTTTGTGTGTTATATTCACCTATTTTGAACTTAGTTTACTTAATCAAAATTTTAAGATAAAATCTAAGTGGGGTAAATTTACTTGCCATTTAATGATTGAATTTAGAGTTGTGAAAGAGGTCAAAATCCTTAGTTTCAAGTTTAATGGTCCTGTTTCTAAACTTGTTAGTAGTATATATGCTTTTCAATTACTTTGAGAGCTCTTCTAACTTTTTGTAAAAAGGGCATATGAAATCTATCACTAGGTCATTCTTTTTTAATAATCCCTAAAAAAAAAGCAATCTAAGTCAATATGGGTCGGCTTTGGTCCCTCAAAAGAGCGAAGTTCTGACCCCGCTATTGATTTTGCAAGCATCTAAAATAGCCAAGTCGAAAAGAAGCGGGCCAAAACCCGTACAAAGGAAAAGAAAAGATGGAGGCAAAAACCTCCCCCCTCTAAAGGCTAATATAAAAAAAAAAATTAAGAGATTTAAAAAAAAAAAGGGAAAAAATGTAGGAGAATGATGGATGCTATATTCTTTCACTTTAGGTTATTGTATTTAGAAAGGTGATGGAACAGTTTATATGCTTACTAGTAAGTGGTGAGATGTTACCATGACATTTTTTCTTTGTTTGAATTTGTATATCCTTTATAACTTTAGAATCGGTTATTAAATGGTGAGATTAATAGTTTGACTTACTTGGATTAGTTTTAAAAATTTGACTGTAGTGAGTTAAGTGCAAGTACAAATATGGTAGGTTTGAGCAATAGGCACTAATGAGTCACTTTTGGTTTAATGGAATTAAGAATGTTATGACTGATGTGAAATTTTTTTATGAGTATAATTGATGATAGATTCTTTTGTCCTTGTTTTGTTTACTTGAGGACAAACAAATGATTAAGTATGGGGAAGTTTGATAATTTCAATAGACCCTTAGTCTTGATGCTATTTGAACATATTTGTTATGTAATTTTTTAGATTTGTTGAAGAAAAGGAAATTATTTTGTGAAAAGTTCATTTAGGGCTTAAGGAGCAGATTTGGAAGATTTTATGATGATTCAAGAGAAATTAAAGCAAATTAAACAAGTTTGGATCAATTTTATACAAGAAGGAAAATTTTATGTTTTCATCCCCACCTTCAGCATTGGTAGGACGCCAGAAGCGTGATCAATAGGCATTAAAGAAGAAAAGTTTTTAGTCCTACCTTCATCCTTGCCAGGGAAGACAACAAGGGATAAGATCATAATGCTCTATAGCCGAAAATTGGTTATTTTATGTTCATCCCTGCCCCGATCCTAGCCATGCTGCAGCCCTTGCTGACTTGGGTTTGTCCCAAAACTATAAATAGTGCTCTGTTTTCTTATTTTACAAGTTTTTAGATCATTTGTCTAAGCCCTAAGAGAGAGATTACGAACGAAATTACGAAGAACATGCTGGAGCATCAATTGAAGATCTCAAGACATCAATTGAAGATAGGGTCTATTCTTTCTATTATGATTCTTTCTATTTTCTTTAGGTATTTTGTTCTTATTATAAATCTCATGGAGAAGTAGATTCTTATACTCTTCATCTTGTGAAACCCTAAACCATATGAAATGAAATGCCTCTTGATTAATGAAATATTCATGCCTTTGTATCTATTCATGTGATTTAATAGTCTTGTGATTAATTTGTGCACAAATTAATTGCATGTTTGATTCTTATTGGATTGAAAGAGGTTTCGTTCAATTAAATTGATTTTCATGAATAGAGAAATTATTATTTCACCTAGAGGTAGGAAAATTACGATTTTCTGCTACAAGAATTCAATTCTTGCTTAAGGATCATAAAATTTCATGCAATCTTACGTGGTGATTAGTGAAGGAGAGGTCTCCACTATCTCATGTAAGGTTAGAAATTGATTAACTTGAGAGAGTAATTGATTTACTTGTTAAGATCTAGTAGTGCAAAGCACGAATGATTCATTAATCAATCTATTATCATAAGAAATTTAGGTTTAGGTAGATCAAGGTAGAGAGTATGTTTTGAGATTGATTTCATCTTTTGAAAGCAAACTTATTTGATCTTAAAGCTTGCTTTATCTTTTGTTCAGTAATTAATTGAAGAATCCTCTTCAAAACTTAGGCTAAATAGTTGAGAACAGGTAATACTAGTACTTATTCTTCAGATTCCCTAAGGGCGACATCCTAAAATCTATGCTACATTGAATAGGTACGCTTGGCTAGCTCAGATTGTAGATTTCAACAAGTTTATAAATTTTAGAATTTGATGGGGTTGGTAAATGCGCATCAAATTTAAAATATGACAAATGTATGTAATATCAAAGTTTAAATTTATATATCACATAGAAACTTAGGTAGAAGAACTGTAGGACAACAAGTTTGGGAGCGAAGGTAAAAGTGGGAAAAGCTTTAAATTTTTTTTTTTTTTTTTTTGCTAAAGTAAAAACTTTAACTTGAAGTGATCTTTTTATTTATTTTATGTAAATATGGGTTGTTAATTATAAATTACGTTTTGAGAAGTTGCATATTGGATTGGATATCTTTATTGGGGCTTACTTTGGAGACGATAGCATCTTAAACTCTCTTTCTTTAGCTTATATCATAGCAAAGGGTTATGGAATTTTAGAATTTCATAAGTGTGTTGGTTATGGAGACTTAATTTATGAAACCCCCTTCCTCTACTATAACTAAACCTACCAGTTCAAGTCAATTTCATTTAGCTAGTGAATATTAACATTGTGATAGATGCCATGTGGATTCAACAATAACATATGTCACAAGCCCTCTAAATCATGTAAATTTGTATGAGACAAAACATTTTTTGACAGTACGTACTAGATGAGAAAATTAGTGGAGATAGGCATGAGAGGAATGCTGGGAAGAATGTTGGGCTTATTAAATTAACTTGAATGGACAAGTACTTCTTATCTTAAACGTCAAATAAAAGGATGAAAATTAGATTATGCAATTTTTATACTAATAGAAATTGTAAGGACCCGAACTCACCCCTATATTTAAAATAGGTGAATTCAAATCCCCAACTACATATAACCTGTAGTATTATATATAAGGTTGATTACCAAGATCAATTTTGATATTTGTTTACCTAAATCTCTTATAAGAATAAATTTTAAAACTATTAACTAATAGAACTTCTATTAGAACGTAACTTAAGCTTTATAAAGATAAAACTTCATACTTACTTAAAACACTCACATTTCAAACCTTTAAGACATAGAACAATATTGACATATATATATATATATACACACATACAAAGATATTACAAACATAGGCTTATTATCAAGCCATCTACAAAAGATAACAAAAGCTATAATATCTATTACATATGTCTTCCAAAACTATACTATTACAAAAGATCCATCAAGGTCATGGTCATCTCTAATCCTCCCAATCATTTAAGAAATCCTCAAAGTCTGTTCTGTATCCCTTACTGTTGTAGAATTCATCACTCTTATTAATACCTAAAATATGAAATAATGAGCCAAAGGCCCAGTACATAAGTAACGAAAACAAAAGCAAAAGCATAATGACACACATTTTTAAGTTAAAATGCAACGCAACAACTATTAGATTATTAGATAACCTTTAATTAGTCAAACAATACTGGAGTATTCAAACTTAGAACAATAAGGATATCTAGGGGTCTTGAGTAACAATCTCGACGCTTAGGAGGTTGATATAAGTTGTTCGGGGACTTATATCTCCTATATGATATATCCATAAACAAAAAAGTAACTTCCTGTAGGGTTCTCAGCCATTTCACAACTTGACTTAACTTAATCAATAATATCACCTAATTCAAGTGTTCCTATAAATATTGAATTAAGTCATATTACTACTCCTTAGGAATAAGCAAATGTTATACCAATACCAATAACTCTATCAACTACCCGTTGTGCCACTTATGAAAGTTAATCATAAAGATAGGGTTGGCTTAAGCGCCTAAACTACCGTGCCCCTAATATGAGCAAGGAGCCACTCCTCAAGCCCGATTCAATGGCATAATAGACAATCAATTTAAACAAACTTAAGTTTTTCTTAAATTAAAGTAAGTTTAGTCATGCCTATCTTAGGCAAAAAATCAAACACATTGCTGCGTACCTGAATTAGATCGAGGATCAAAAACGGTATTCAACTGAGGATTTATCACTATTATAAGAAATTTCAACTTATATTAACACCCTTAACTCTATTCCATGTATATATATTTATAGCTCTAGGTTAATGAATCACAAAAGTAAAATAAATATTCATACAAGATCTTAACTCAATATTTATACATCAAACGATATCATACAAGCTTATAAAATCATCAAAAGATTAAATTTCAAGCTTGGAAAGATCGATAAAAATGTTTAGTAAATGGAAAACTACAGAGGATACTCCAGCCTTAAACACCGGTGGCGTTAAGGCGGTGTAGTCTACATGAAATTTTCTACGCCTAACAACGTTGGCCACGTTAACCCAAATGCCAGTTGTATTGTGGTCTACGTTAGCAGTGTTGAGCCGGTATAGACTACAACACAATTTCATTCAAAAATCCGAGGGATCTACCCCCAACAATGGCAATGTTGAAGTATACGCCAACAGTATTAAGCTTTATGCCAGTGTCGTTGAGGTGGCGTACACTGCAGCATATTTTTAAAAAGTTGTAAACCTCCCTTGTTTCGAAAACACAAAAATTTGTTATATTTTCCACTTCCAAACTTCCTTCAAACACACTTCTAATATCAAACTTCATCTTATATGTATTCTAACATCTTTTAACAAATATGTTCTTCACTTCCAACTCTTCAAACATCTATATCTACCATTTCAAACATCAATCTACATTCACCACTTCATTTAGCTAATTCAACTCCAAACATCTCTACACTTCAAGTCACTTACTTAGCACATACTACCAGCTCAATAATCAACCAAATACAACTCAACACACCATCAACACACTTAACTAATTATATTCAATTTATGGCATGAAACCCCACTTCACAAGAAAACTCAAACAACTTAATAAACATATAACAAACCAAATACATACCTTAAGAAGCTTTATATCTTGTTGAAAATAACTTGGGCTTAGGATCTTAACCTTGTTAAAAGCTTGGAGTGCAAGGTTTTAAAGAAAAAAAAGAAGACAACATGTAAGAGGTGTAATGTAATTCGTATAGCTTTTTAGGGTATGTTTTGAGAGTGTAATTTTGATAAAAAAAATGAGGTTTATTCTTATCCTATGTTGACTTTAGTGGCTACCATAATAAGGGCTTTAATTTGCATGCGTTTGGGCTTGATTTTAGGACAAAAATCAATGTGTTTGGGCTTGTTTCATGTCTAAATTTTCTGCTATGCTTAGTAAATGTATTAAGCATATTTAACTTGTTTTAAATCAAATTTTCATACACTTTATTACACTTACAAATTCATAGACATAATATTTATTCACACTAAGATATATCAATATTCAAATACATTATTACAACACCTATACACATACTA
This sequence comes from Combretum micranthum, assembly GCA_024138025.1. Taxonomy (NCBI): domain Eukaryota; kingdom Viridiplantae; phylum Streptophyta; class Magnoliopsida; order Myrtales; family Combretaceae; genus Combretum; species Combretum micranthum. Next base: position 217,573 of record JAMXBD010001933.1, read on the forward strand.
ACACAACTTATATGCTAGACTTCAAAGGTTATTCTAACATGCAAAAAATATGCATTAGTAAACATATGAAGAATATAAATCAGGAATTATGGCTATTTCAGAAATTGTCACGAATTGACAATAGTAAACTTAGAGACTTATAAATTAGAGGGAGAACATGTGCACTAGCAAATAATGCTAAAAGAACCTATTAATCTAAAGTAAGGCCATCAGCATAGTGAGGATAAGAAAAATGAAAAGGTATAGGAAAGTTTAGTAGAAACACCTATATGTGAGACTCTAAGAGAGAGTAAACTAGAAAACGTATAATGGTCCTAACACATGTCTATATAGTTAAGAGAACAGTTAAATCAGAAAAAGTAAAAGTCCTCTCAACCACTAATGGAAATGTATGTAGTAAATGTTATGAACCACATAAGTAAAAGTATTACAAGTGGACCTTAGGATTGTCTTTCGCCTGTAGAGAAAGAGACCGTTTTAGTAAGGAATGTAAGAGTCTAGTGATACCCCACTCCTTTGCTATAAATGTAAATAAAGGGTGCATAGTGTAAGCCATCGTTTTCTTAGCAACCTGAATTTAGTTTCAAAGATTGGAATCGGAAATCGAAACTCTAAAAGAATACTCTAAGACTAGTTGGACATGAAAACCCTAAGTCCGGTAATCCCGAGAATGAAACCCTGGAACAATAAAAATGAGTTAGCTCTAGAATATAACCCTAAATAAATTATCAAAACATAAGAAGATAAGATTTCAGAGAAATTCATTCATTTCGGACCTGATCGGGATCTGTTCTCGAAAACCAGTCCCTAAGACTGGGAAATAGAAAATATTATATATGACTCTTTAGAACCGAAATTTAATAAGGAATTCAAAATTATAATCATAAGAATGTTTCAGTTTATAAAAAATTACAGTTATAGCCTTTTATCACATTTTCATTACTACCGGTAATTTAATTGTCTAATCTACTTTTTGATTTCTATTACACTATTCACCAAGTACAACCACCCATGCCTTATTTTTACATCTTACAATATATTCTTACAATCTTACATCATTTTCCTTACATTTTCTTCTCCAAAACAACTTTTACTACTTAAATTACTTATTAAATTTGAATTTTATTACACAAAATAAATCAACACATCCCCCTCTCTCTCCTCTCTCCAAATTTGGTGCCCCCCCAGCCCCGCCTCGTATATGCCTTCAATTTGTTTTATTTTTCTTCTATTAAATAATCACAAAAAAACTCTAATTATTTTCCTATATAATCTTTCTTTTACCTTTCACTTTTTCATTTTCTCTCATTTCTCACAAATCAAACTTTTGGAAAAAGTTTTCTCTCCCTCTCTTATGCCGTGAGCCTTCCCTCTCCTTCACATACACACACAATTTTTCTTCAAGTTTTCTTACTCCATACACTAAATAGGTAATAGATCTATACCCTACCATAATAAAAACATGTCATGGGAAGATCATACATGTGTGGTTCCAGCAAAAATCCCTATGAGCTTTATGCTAGGGATATGGAAACACAAAAGCATGATATTCTTGCCATCACAATGTGTGGATCTTGTTATTTAAGTTGTTTTACTAGTATTTTTCCATATTATTGTTTTGTATTGCTCTTATGGATATTTTGTGCATATATTCTTTTATTACTCTCATCTACATAATGCTCATATTTCATTTGCATACATGGATTGCATGATATAATAGATCTATGAGTTTTTAGTACATGAATGCCATTAAAGCTTTATTTTTTGTGAATAAAGACTTGTAGTAGTATAATAATAATGAGGATATGCCTAAAAGTTCAAGATCTATTTTAGTTTCAACAAAAAAATGATTTTTGAAATTCAGATCTTGAGGAACACTCATTTGGAAAACCTATTTTCCAACTCTAAAATGAAGATCGTACATTTAAAATGAAGGGCTTAGGGGATAGGTATCATAAAAGAATGGTTTTTATAAGTTGAGCTTAGTTTTACTAAGAGAAATTTTCAAAACAAGAAAAAGGTTATAAAAGATACGCTAGAACTTGTTTCAACCCCAATGAGAGCTTGAAATTCATAACTAGGGTAAAATGCCAAGAAAACACCTATTTTCTAACCCTAAAACAAGAGTTTTATTAAAGAAATGGAAGCATTAGGGAGTAAGTTTGGTTAGGACTTAATTTTAGAAAGATTGAGTGAGTTTTACACAAGATATAATCTCAAACATAAGTTTCAAAATTCGGATCTAGAAATGACCCTTATTTAAACACCTATTTCCAAATGCCAAAATAAGAATTTTAATAGTAAAATAGAAGCCTTAGGGAATAGATGTAATAAAGACTTAATTTTGATAAGAATAAATGGATTTTACGAAAGTATAATCCTAAAATGAAGGAAAGATTTCAAAACAAGGGTCAAACAATGTTTTCATTCCTTAAAATTTTGTAAAATTCGTAATTAGGCAAAACCTTTATTAAAACATCTATTTTCCGAATCCTAAATGTAGAAATTTATCAAGATAATGAAGGTATTAGGCATATAGGCTATCAAGACCTTATCTTAGTAATAATATGGATGATTTTCAAAGAAATAAAGTTAATTTTTTCTCAACCAAGTGTTCTTGAAGTTGTTGCAAATTACAAGTTTTCCAAAAATTCTTTTTAACTAAAAGTCGTTAAGGATATACATATAGATAGCTCATATCATATCATTCATGATAATAAATTGTAGATATTGCATGCACATATAACATACTTAGTAGGAATAATGCAAATTTCACAAAACAATTTCGGAAAGGCAATTTTTAGCTACTGATCAGATCTGATATGACCTTTCCAAGACCTAAAAGTTTTCAAAACTTAAGAATAACATCATAAATAGATAGATCTTTCAAAGTAGATAGAAATCAAATGCTTATTTGTGAAATTCCGAGTTAAAATGACCAAGTTATGGCCATTTTAAGTTAAATTTCCGTTTAGCATGAAAATTACGAATTTAAGAGTTTTTTATTTAATAGGTTGGAATTAGTTATGGTTTGAAATACTCATTTGGGTATTTTTTTCATTCAGGTGACTTTGAATTGGGGTAATTCTTGTTTCTGGAGTACACTAGACCGGTATCCATGGCCGAGTGAGTTCACTTTCTTTACATTTCATGCTTATGATTGTGCTTATAATGATAGTGGCATTAGAGATAGCACAAGATAAAATTAGAATGCCCATGTGAATTCTATTTGGTTGAATTAATGCTAAGAATAGCAAAATGGGAATTGCTATAAATATTTGTATGATTTAGCATAAAATTGAAGTGTCTAAAATCTCTATGATCGCCTATAATTCACTTAAGTGATATGCTATGACTATATAACTAAATTGCCCATGCATATCATATATTGAGTCACATTACATTTGTTATTTACCTTTGTGAGAAAAACCACTAAATGAGTAGGTGGGCACCTAAAATAATCACTAAATGATTGAAAGTAAAATTGAAATCTATGGTCGTATGGGTTTGAAACACCTAACCCCGAATAAAGGATGTAAATCCATTCAACATAGGACTCCCAAAAGTCTTTTGTATTATATGCTCACATGCTTGTGCATTTCATATGATTATTTAATATAACTTGCTTGCCCTATTATTTGATGGAGTATTTAATTTGGAAGTAAAACTCACTAAGCTAGCATAGTTTATACCCTCATAGCTTCTTTTTAATGCAGTTCCCATACATATGGTTGCGTCCTCAGATTTGGCCAAGTCAGGTAATGTGAAGTTAGGATTTTTCCCTTAGAAGTTATAATTAGCTTTGTATAGACTTTCATAGGAAACCTTAAACACTCAAGTTGTTATTAAAAAAACTAATATCTAGAGTTTTTGTTTAGCGGGGGAATGCCCCTTGGTATTTTGTAAATGATCATGAGATATCTGTGGTTTATGTTTTTATGCTTATTCTATTAAGTTAAACTATCTATCTCTAATTGCATATGTATTCTATTGTCGTAAGGGAACGTCTTGCATCTAATATAAGACTTTTGAATGACTGCAGTAGTGATTCCTAAGTCCCGTTTAGCGTGCGGCGGACTGTTACATTTAAGGTATCCTTTGAGGCTTACTCTATTCAAATCATGGGGATTTGTACTCATTTGACTTGATTATTTGATGAAATTCTCATAAATTGGGCTTTTATTGCTTAATTTGTTGTTTTCCAGTTCCTTTAAGCTTGAAAGAAGGAATCAATGTGATTTGATAAAAATATAGAACAAAAACAACAAAAACTTGGAATCTTGACATGAATCATGCCTATGGTCTTTACCGACAATTAACAATGGAGACATCAAATTGCGCCTATGATTCAAACCAAAAGGAGACATGAAGATTTATAATAGATTCAATCATAGTGACAACAATTCCCATTATGTCACCTCGTGGTTAACATTGTGCTCAAGTGCAAACAAAGTTGTATTTCACTCAGAGTCAATCGCGTAGTGAACCAAGCTCACGATTACACCCACTGATGAACCATGATATGCAGGCAAATTTTCTTACAAAATTTGTTACGCCAAATCTTCCACGTCAACAATAAAATTTTCATTTAATTTGTGTCTGTTGTGAACAAATAGGCGTGTACAATAGTACAAGTACCATATATTGTTCGAAATTCCATTACGAATATTCCATATCTTTTCATAACTAATTAGAGAGAGAATTCTAGTAAGAGACGCTCTGCTCTGCTAGGGTTTAAGCTTCTTGAATTAATTGTAGAGCTGATTTCGAGTTCAAATTACAAGGACTTAAATGCTCATAGGTGTTTTCTATCTTCAATTCTCGTTATTTCTCTAATTTTGTACTTATTTTGATGAAAATGATGCAGAAATAACTGCTTTGAGCTTAGATTTTGTAGAATCAAAACTTGAATTATGTGATTTCTATTATGCATTTATTGAATATTATTGAGTACTTGTAAGTAATAGCTTGAGTTGCATTTTCTTGGGTTTATGTATGTGTACCATCTGAACTCATATCAAATTTCAACTGAATGGATTGAGAAATCATTTTCTAAAATAGATTAAAGCTATTAGTGAGGATTGCTCATAACATCTAGAGATAGAGTGGTGAAATCCTTTTATCACATGGTTAAATATTCATGAAACATGGTTTTTAATTATAAGATTCTTGTTTTTAATGCAAATCTAGGTTGTTAATGGCTAGGAAGAGATTCTAGTTGTTTGATTTAGGTTTAGACATTGATGACACTCGAGAGAGGCATTAATATGTTTTCATCAATTCACAAGCATATTCAACAAAGAACTCATAGAGTTTTTTTTTTTTTTCCTAAGAAATCACATGATAAGGATTTAGTGAAGCAAGATCTAAGCTATTCTCTACATTTTGAACATATCTTTCGGAAGTTGACCCTGATGCATGTATATAGTAGTTTAGCTTTGTAAATACTTAGATTGCTTATGAATACTATGTATCTTTGAGTTTTCTTAATTTAGATAATAGATGAAAGTGAGTACGGTAGGTACTAACGATCCCTTAGAATATAACTTAATTATTCTATACTACTTCTGTAGGTACTCATGCCTATAATGGTATTATCCAAACTTGAATTGGAACCACTAGCTTTTATAAATTTTTGAAACTTCGTATCTTTCAAACTGAAAACCATATGAGTTTATCGTGTCGTAGTTGGGGATTGCCATTGAATTCAATTTTTTTTTTTGAACTGGTACTATTAGAAAGCTTGAGTCTGTTAAACTATTCATAAACTCTGTTTTGAAGTATCATAGCTTATTGTTTTTTCTCATTTAATACGATTCTATAGTATGAATTCTTTTTATAATTCTTAAATGTTTTATTACTAGGAGTTACTCATCTTCTTTATTTCCTTTTGATCCAAAACCTCAAAGAATAGGATGAATTTTGAGGGGTTAGCTAAAGAGAAGAAGAAAATCTTTATTGAATAGATGGTTGATGAAATGACAAAATGAATGTTGGAGGAAATGAGTTTAATGTGGAGATTGGTACTGATGATGTGAAAAATAACAATATGATGAGTGTGAACCCTTAGATTCCTAGGACTATGTTAGATTATTGTAGACCAACTTTCAATGGAGCCAACACTAGCATAGCTCATCCTAGGGTTGCTGCTAATAACTTTGAGATAAAACCCAATGTAATCCAAATGGTGCAACAGTACATGCAATTTAATGGGTTATAAGATGAAGATTCTAGTGCTCACCTCCAATAATTTCTTGAAATTTGTGATATCTCCAAAATTAATAGAGCTTCAGATGATGCTATCTATCTAAGGCTATTCCCATTTCCCCTTAAGATCGATGCTAAGAAGTGGTTGAATAGTTTGCTTGGGAAATCTATTATAACTTGGAAACAAATGGCAGAGCACTTTATGAGAAAGTATTTCTTACCCTCTAGGATAGCCAAACTTAGAGCTAACATTGTTTCTTTCCACCAATTGGATTATGAAACTTTGTATGAGGCTTATGAGTGATGGAAGGAGTTACAAGGCAAGTATCCACATCATGGTTTGCTTGAGTGGACCAAGTCCAAACATTTTATAATGTCTTTAATTATGGAACCATGAAACTCATTGATGTTGCTATAGGGGGATTTTGAACAATAAGTCACCTAAGGAGTGTTTACAATTGTTTGATGATATGTTGAACAACCATTACAATGGTCGTCATCTAAAGCTAAGAAGGAAAGCTAACCTAGTGTTTTTGAGTTGGATGTTGTTACATCTTTATCCTTTAAGGTTGGAGTTTTGTTTGAGAAAATAGATATTCTAACCATAAGCGAAGGACAAGTTAATATGCTGGAGGGTAGTTGGTTGGCAAGTGAAAGGAGTTGTGTGGGAAAATGTTGATTTTATAGGAAATTACAACGGCCCTAAGAATAGTCCTTCTAATAACACTTATAATCATGGTTGGAGGAATCGCCTAAATTTTAAGTGGAACAATAACAATAATTTTCAAAATCCCAATTTTCCTCTACTTAGCTTCCAAATCCATAAGTTCAAGGTCAAGGATCTAGTGTGTATTAGGGGAAGCTATGTACTTTAGAGGAACTAATTCCACAATCCAGTAAGACTTCAAAGGCAAGGCAGCAAAGAATTGATACTACCTTAAGAAATCACTTAGCTGTAATCCATAACTTAGAGACACAATTAAGTTAGATTTCCAAACTCTCATCTGAAAGGTAACAAGGAAGTTTGCTAGGGAACAATGAAGCTAATGCTAGGGATCAAGTAAAGTATTGAAGATTGGGTGATGAATAACTTTTTTGTTGAAGAACTTTGTTTTCTATTTTGTGAATACTTTGTGTGGATTTATCTTTTTCAAGTTCGAGTTGTAAATATTTTAAAGACCATGATGCTTTGTCTTTTATGTTTCTAAGATGATATGAGTTTATTATGAATGATGTTGATGATGCTTTGAACTTCAATGAATGGATTAATGCAAGTTTTTGAATGAAGTTCTTGTGAATGTTGAATTTTGAAGCAAATCGCACTCGTGGATCATACTGCTATTCAATCTATGCTTAATAAATGTTCTGCATGTGTCAAACTTACCTGGTAATTGTGATAGTGAATTTACCCATGATTGGAACAGTGTTTTGAACCACCTTTGCAGTTGGACAATCTTAAGGTTGTCTGCATTATTATTTGTTGCTTAGTTTCAACAGCATTTTCACTCGTGGTCGTAGTTGTATTTAACTCAAGATCTAATTGTTTTGCAGATTCAAACACGTTTTCCTTCGCACATGTGATTAGGCTTTTGAACTAACACTTTGATTCAGGTTTAACCAAGTTACTAACCACGACTAGGATTAAATAGCATTCCTTAGTGCAATAGGGAACCAAGGTAGCAAATGTGCTCGTGATTGTGAGGATGGGTTAATATAAATAATGCAAGCACTGTTCTTTCCCTCTTATTCCTACTTTGTTTGAAAAGGAACAAAATACTTGTTTGCTCTTGTTCTTAACCTTGTACCAACCTCATAAAACTTGCATGATAATGAAATTATCCATCAATATTGCATTCAAATTATTAAGGTAAGCTTATAAACTCACCTTTTCGAAATTTGTACCGAAATTTCGTGTTCATTATATAAGGTTTTCTTGAAATTTTAGGGTTTTATTGAATATTGAATGTAATACAAGGTGATCATGATAATGATATGATTTATGCTTGCTAGTTGTATTGATCATGAACTTAAGCAATGTATGTCATTTTAAAACTCTAATTCTTTAATTGAAAAGCGGGATTGAAATTTGTGTTTAAGTTACTAAATTGAGCTTTTCTTTAACTTAACAGTTAGGAAATGAACTTTTATGATTTAAAAATGTTGGAATTGATTTGATTTAAGAAGTTCATTGAGAAGCATGGATTAGACAAATTAGTTTGAGTTATAAAACTTGTTTGTTGTTTACTAAGATTGAGCTTAAACTCTTTTAATGTGCTTTCGTGATGAATTTGATAGTAATGACTAATACAAATGGTTAAGTTAGGATGATCTGTTGCTATTCAATGAGTTAGAAAATTGGAAGTGATATGTTTGATTGGATGGAACAATGTTAATTTATTGAAATGAAGTTTTTGTACTATTAAGGTTATTATTTGTCAGAATGGTGTCATTGAGCTCATTCAATTGTGCTTGAATTTGTTAATTCATCTTATTGTAAGAAACGACACCAAAAAGACCACAACCCAACCAACATAAGAAAAAAATATCCAACAAGGCTAAAATTGCCTCTAAACCTTCATCATCCACCCCACAACCACAATCCCAAGTAAATGCATCACTTCAGCCACATGAAGGCGTTAAGGATAATTATAAATAAAGATTTAAGTTATTTTTGGTAAAGAAATAAATTGTACCTAATGTGATTTTAGATTGGGAAGTTGTAAGGAGTTATGGTTTGGAACATGCTATCAAGGGACAATTCACACATAAAGCATGGAAGAGGGTTTTTTACAGTGAATGAAAAAGTGTATAGAGAAGTGACCTTGACATTTCTAGCAAAGCTTCAAGACAGGGCACTCTAAGTCATACATTGAGGATACTGTCTCCTTCTTTGCATTTGAAAAGTATAGAAGTTGTCCATGAGACAATTTATAGCTGCCCTAGGTTTGTATGATAATGAAGAAGAGATTTATGTTAAAGAATTCAAGGAGCTTCCAGTTAATATTTTAGGTGAGAGCAAAGACTTTGTGAAAGAGATTCTCAGTGAAGGTGCATTCTTACCCTTAAATACAAAAGGTTCCACTTTCAGATTGTTAAGCGTTAAGATTTTACGTTATTTGTTAGTTATAACGCCCTAACATGAAGGCATTACAACCTACCATGTATCATTCTTTTTATAAGAACACGCCAAAGATATATAATACTATACCACAAGTAAACATTAATATTAAACTCCAAAACTCACATAAAGGGGTACTTGTTTAAATTATCTTATAAAACAAATTCTTTAAAGGAAACATCTTATTGGCATAAACCAAAGCCAACATAACTAATAGTTCCAAATCATGAAATAAAACTTAAAACAAATGTTAAAGTTTATAAAAGAAAGTTTGTAAAACTCTCTATAATCATCCAAGTCTATCTTTAGGAATCATAAAAGTCTATAAGTCAGCAGGATAGTCCATTCCATTACCATCTTCCCCATCATCTACATAAATATCATAACCGAATAGGTCAAACATAACTGGATCTTCACATGTTCTTGAAAATGATAAAAGAATGAGTGAAAATGACCAGTACGCCAAACCACATACAAAATGCAAATGCCACACAACATATATATATTTTCATGCAACTAATCCTAATACTACCAACACAGTTTATTATATTTAATTAACTAGCAAACAACACAATTTAGAACTATAGTACTCTAGTTCTAAACCTGGAGTATCTCATGACTCCTAAAAATCAATCATATAGAAAATGGATAATTATATATATATATATTGGGATTGGATGCGATCCACCCACCCGCGGCCATACTGCCAAAACCTAATCTACCAGAATCATTTCTATGCACGAGTCTACTCGAGACAACCTCACACACAAATCATCAGGTTGTCAGCATTAGTGTCACACTTTGCGTGATCTTTACTAACCACAGCCAAACATAAACAGTAAAACAATTTAATATTTCATATGAAATTAGATTCATTTCATATTCTGACCCTACACATACAATAGCAAATCTAAATCTACAAGCACATACAATAAATAAGGTAAGGATGTACCTGTATTAAATTCTAGGAATAGTACTCTAAATCACCCAAATCTGCTTTTATAACATAACTCCCAATTCAACAAAACCTGATAACATGAATAAATCAAATTCAAAAATACATCTCATAGAATAAACCTAATTCCATTTACATCTAAAACCCAAATCTCAGCACAAATATCACATCTATACCTTTTTCCTTAATTACAACACCAAAATCCTTCAATTCAACAAATCAGCTCAACCACTTCTCCAACCCTATAATTCCATTTAGAATCAATAAACCAAAACTCACAAAAAGAAAAAAAATACTTTATCAAACTATAAAAATCAACAACATATAATACTTACCTAATTTGATCAGAAATTTTACTTAAACAACAAATTCCTCAATCTCCACAAAATCTAGGGTTTTCTCCAAACATCCCCTTCAAAATAGCAGAAAATCTTAAGATAATTCATCTATGAAAAGATTCTAAAGAAAAGATATGATTTTGATTACCTGAACCTGATCTTTCAAAATCTCCTTTGACCAATGGAACCAAATCTCCGAATTCGATAAGTATGCTCTCCAATTCTACCGTTAATTCAACAAAAAAAACCTTAGAAATCTGATAATCTATAAGATCCTAAAACAAAATTAGTGATTCAATTACCTAATCTAGACTTCTGGATCCTCTTAGCAATTATAAACTCTCAAAGGACAATATCTAGGTTTAGGGTTTTGTTTTGAAGAAGAAACAAAGAAAGAATATATAAAGGATTTGTGAATTTTCATTTTCTACGCAACACATACGTTAGTAGTTTCTAAAATGTACATCGGCAGTGTTAAATCCTACACTGGTGGCATTGAGGCTGGTGTACATTATGCCAAAATCCATTTTCAATCAAGTCTCTGCAATGTGAACACAACACAATTATTTAATATCCTTTGACACTTTGACCATAAAACCTTCTTATTTAATATCCTTTGACACTTTGACCCTTCTTAATAACTAATTTATTTGTATAGTACATTAGTCATATTAATTCATTCTAGACTTGAGGGTGCCGGGACTATGTCCCAAACTAATTTGGATCCTCTTTACATTATGGTAAAGGGATATAAAATGAATGTTGGATTTCTTAAAGTATGGGAAATAAGGCACAGTTCCCTAAACAAGTAAAAGTAGTATTTGTTGGTCACTTAATCACATGAGAATGGAAGAATCTTTTTTTCTGGCTAAGTGGAAATGAGCCAATTGATAAAGTGTATGCAACCAATAACCTAAACCATTTTGTATTTAGAATATGAAGGTATCAACAAGTCTAAGACCCTAACATTAATGTTGAAAGTTTTTGGAGTTGAAACTAAGGTCAAAACCCTACCACCTCAATACTCATCTACAAATTTCAATAAATTGAAGAGAGAGGTGAAGGAAATTGGGATTGAGATGATCAAATTTAAAGAGGAGATAAATAAGAAGCTTGATGATTCCTTCACAAAAGTGGGAATAATAATGAAGAAGATGTGGAAGGTATTTTCATTGAATTTCAGTGACGCTAACATGCTTGAATGCTTCAGACAAATACCATCACCTTCCACTCATGGAGCTCCCACTAGTCCCTTATCTCCAACAACAGACATTCATTCACACTCTCTTACTAATAAATGTGTAAAAATAGACATTTATCCTACAACTATCTCACACTTTCATACATGCTTTTAGGCTTTAAAGTGAAATTCTGCTATAACGAGATGAACTTAATGAATATGGATCAATCATGGTAAAATGTGCTAAACTTTGTTAAGAAGGATAAAAAAGAGATGAAAATTGTGAATCACTGCAGTTTCAAAGACAAAACATGTTTGACTTAATATTGATGCATATGACCTCAGGACATGTCATGCCAAATTATTAAAGATTGAACCGACATTGAGTTGAAACTGCTATTAATTGGTACTTTCAACAACATGATTACAATTTATAACTTTAGGATTAAGCTTCTTCCAGCCAATTTGCCCTGGAAAATTGTAGCAAGTGCAGCGAAACCAACTCTAACAACTCAACTAACCAACCACAAAGCAGCATAATAGCTTCAAGAATTGTCATGAGATAAAAAAACTTGTTCTTATAATGGGTTTTGTTAAATTGGAACTTTAGTTATTTCTATTTTAATGTTCATGAGATAAAAAATTGTCCATGAATTTTCTTGAATTAGTATTTGAGATACTCGAAAGGGGTTTGACAACCGATTGAAATAGAAAATAAGATTTCGAAAATCAACATTGATACGTGCTATTTTGGTTTGAATCTTAGAATTCACGGTCTTAATGCAATTGAAGTTGTGGTTTAGGACATGGACACATGCTTGAATTACAATTTCCATTAGAGCAATATTATTTGTAGAGAAATGTGTTATTTAACCGGTGATTATAGATAGATTGCTTAAAAGGCATATCTATGCTATAATTGGAATTTTGCAACTTGAGAGGGGAGCAATTTTTTTTTTTAATCAAATCAAAATCCAATTGAAAAATCTTTATTTTAATTATAAAGTAATGCAAAGAAATCCGACTTTTGCCATTGCATAATCCCACACTTATGAATTGAGGGGTAATTTTTAGTAGAATTTAGTGTTAATTTAGTAATAGTTATAATAGTAGACCTTAGAAGTAGATCAATTAGATTAAAAAAATTATATCACTTTTCTTAGCTTAAAGTTCACTATATTATGATATTTAATTAATTTAGCTCCCTGTGGGTCTCAACCTGTTTTCTCACCAGTTTTATTACTGTACATGCACCCGGTGCATTAGCCAATAGTTCTATGCTATAAAAGACTTTCAAATAAGGAAAAGCATGACTTACCTACACAACAAACCAAAAATATTTATCCCCTATCCTCTGAAAATGCTACCCAATATACAACGTACTCACCAATTCCATCTCTTAGACATGTATCACCTCTATTACCACAATCCCCTATACAAGCCCCCATTCCTCATTCTCCTCCTCAAACACAATCAGTTCCATCACTACCTCAACAACAACAACCACTTGAGCCACAACAAAATGAGGGAAGACTTTAGTCCTTCATCTCAAGAATCACAACCCACACTATCCTCACAAGTGAAAGAAAGACTTGTTTCTTCTAGACTATCTACTATGCTAGTAAGATGCTATATAGTGTTTAGCATAACTATGCCACAACTAAGAAGGAGTTGCTATCAATAGTGTTTGCATCCAAATCATATCTAATAAGCTCTAAGGTCATAGTACACACTGACCACTTAGCACTTAAATACCCTTTTGACAAAGGCAGATGCTAAACCAAGGTTCGTTTGGTGGATTTTGTTATTACAAGAATTTGATTTGGAGATAAGAGATCAAAAGGGATCTAAAAATCGAGTAGCTGGTCATCTTTCAAGGATTTAAAATGAGAAAGATGAGTTGCCTATAAATGAGGTCTTCCCTAATGAGCAGTTATATGCAATAACACCCAAGGATGTGCCTTAGTATGCCGACCAAGTGAACTACTTGGCTAGTGGTGTGTTTCCTTATGAAATCAAGCCCCAAAAGAAGAAGTTCTTGGCAGATGCTTGACATTGCTTTTAGCATGAGCCATACCTCTATAGGAGTTGTGCTGACTAATTCATTTACCAATGTTTGCCTGAATGGGAAATTCAAGATATTATCACCCACTGTTACGGTCGAGAAGCTGGTGGTTACTTCGAGATAGAGAGGACATTAGCTAAAGTTTTACAATGTAGATTCTATTAGCTGACCTTATTTAAGGATTGTCATGCATTTACGTTGTCTTACATAGACTGCCAAAAGTTAGGAAATATTTCAAGGAGAAATGAGATGCCACAATAAGGGATCTTAGTGGTAAAGCTATTTGACATGTGGACGATTGACTTGATGGATCCTTTTCCTTCATCTTTCCAAAATAAGTACATCTTAGTGGCAGTTGGTTAATTATGTGAGCAAGTCGGCGGAAGCAGTTGCTTTTCCCACTAATGATACTTGAGGTGTACTCAAGTTCCTTAAGAGAAATATCTTCATTAGGTTTCAAACTCCAAGAGCTATCATAAGTGATGGGAAAATCACTTATGCAACAAACAGTATGACGATTTACTTGTGTAGACAAAATTAGAATTGTATTTATTAAGATTTGTAGACTAAGTCAATGTTAAATTTGTATTTATTAAGATTTGTATATATTTAGGCATATTCTTTTTTGTTTCCTCAATTAGGATTATTTGATTTGTTTCTAATCTTGTAAATTATTCTCTTCTCTTGTAATCTATTTAAAGAGAAGAATTCTCAATGAAAATAACAAGATAGAATTATTCACAATTTTATTGTTCCTTTAGTTTCTTTATGGTATCAGAGCCTATGGACTACTTGTCTCTTAAGGCAAAAATGACAATAACATGGCAAAAAATGACGATAACACTAGCGATAGTGACAATATGTATCGAGTCACATCTTAAAAATCTGTGGCTGTCCCAATCACTCCTTTCTCTGGGAATGATACTTCTCTCGGCATTACTTCCCACAAATTGAATGGAAGAAACTATCTATAATGGGCACAATAAGACCTTTGGATCAACGATTCCGAGGCCTCTGATCATATGACATGCAAAGACCCGACATGCTCAATTCTCAAATTAAGCACACCAAGTCCCCAACCACGTATAACTCTTGCGAATTATACGTAAGGTTGTCTTAAAAGAAGGTGTTTATGTTGAACATTGCTAAACCAATTTTAGAATTAATGAAATCGTTTAGTTAGATTTCTAAATAACTGGATTCGGCAGCGGAAAGATAAACTTTAATAAAAACGTTTCTACATAAAAGCATTTCAAACTTCCACTATTGAAAGTGGAAAAACTTTCAGTTAGATAAATATTTACAAAAGCTTATTTACAAAAACACGGGCACTAACAAGCCCTAAATGAAAATACGAATTTATAAATAAATCCAGTCCTTTACAAAACAAAGCAAAGAAGAAACAAAATACAAATATGTCTCGGTCCTATTACATTTCACTCATCTCCCAAATCTTCAGAATCGCCCAAAACCCGGGACAACATCATCACATCAATCATCATCACCATCATCATCCTCATCAACATCAACATCAACAACAATAATAAGAACAACAATACCAGCAGCCTCCACATCATCATCAAATCATCATCATCATCAACAATAACAATACCTGTAAAAAGAATAACAACAACAATAATGAGCCGGAGCCCAGTACACAGCAACACAATCACACGGAGTGACACACGAGCTTAACTAAATGCAATGTACAATCAACAAGTTATTATCTTTTCTTTAAAATAAACAAATCAACAATGGAGCACTCACACTCCGGAACAAGCCAATGGGAATCTGGGGGTCCTGAGTAACAGCAGCTGCTCAGGGGGTTGATATAGATAGACCGGATATCTATATCTCCTATATCTAACCGATAAAGAATATTAATAGCATCATCTAGGGTTCACACTCCTTTATACACTCCACTTATCCCGGTCTATAACATCAGTTAGTTCAACGGTCCCATACCCGTGAACTAAAACATATTATTTCCTCCCGAGCCTAAGTAAAGAATATACCGATACAGTTTACCCTATTAGCTACCCACTTAGCCCATAAAAGAAACCACCATTGCATCATGGTGAACCATTGCATCATGGATTTAAGTCATTGCATCATGACAAAAGATTGGGCTAAGTGCCTAACTACCGTGCCATTGCATCATGACAAGGTTGTCGCTCCCCGGATCCGGATTCAACGACGTAAAGCACAACCAACACTCATCAATTATTAAGCCGTCTTTAAGTTCTTAATCCATTTAGGATGCCTATCCTATCAATCATCACGCAAGTTACTGCGTACCTTAAATATGAAATCCAAACAGAGTCTCAGAAGGAATTCCAGAAGATAATCCAGAAGATAAATCAGATATCCACTTCTGTTAAGGAAAGAGCTTGTATAAGAAACTAAACTAAACTAATCATCCACTTCAACAAACTCATACAAGAACTTATATCAATTAATCACTAATCTCTAACTCATTTTATTAACTCCTATTTGATCAGACACTAATGTGGAACCCCACTATGGCTGCGAATATCGCCCCGCCAAAATATGGACAGTTCTCCTTTGTCTGTCAAAGAATTTCTTTTCTCTTTATTTATAGTGTTTTATTACAAAAGCATTAACAAAGAATTCATTAACCAAAAACATTCATTTTCCAAGTACACACACATTTGAAACAACATATTCCCCATATTAATCAAAGATCATCCTATTTCATTCATCTAAGCTAATTAATAGCTATTAACCCATTTTAGCTTAACATTAGCCAAATTGATTAGAATTAGTCATTTAAGTCATTTACTAAGCCAAGGTGATCAAACTATATCAATCTAATTCATTTTAGCTTAGTAAAGTTCATTAAGCCAAGTTAGACTTAGATTAATTACTAATTCATTATATATCTAAGATCTAGTCACTTAATCCCAAGTTAGCTTAAACCTATCCAAATTCATCAAAGTTAAACAATCTAATCCATTTTAGTTCATTCAAGTTCATTTAGTCAAGTTGAACCTAGGTTTGTTAACTAAGTTCATTTTATAACTAACTTCTAGATTTAATCTAATTGTTTGTAAAATCTATAAATCTACTTAACCTATGTTTAATTACATGAATTAATTCACTCAACACATCAAATATCACTTATCTATCTCATTTTAGCTCAAAAGGATCCATTTCCTAAGCAAAACACATTTAACAAACAAAAACAAGTTTTTGACTTTGTTTTGAAAAGTGTTGCAGCTGGAAAGAATCAAAATTTAAGCATCGATAACTTTCTAATTTGTAAAAACTCAAAAAAAAGTTGTAGATCTCTTTTTAAGCTTTCCAACGCAACTTGAATCACCTCAATCGGAGGTCGTATGAAAAAGTTATGGCTAAAATACAAACGGCTGCGAAACAGGGAAGTCTACACGACCGGGTACACGGCCGTGTACTGAGGCCGTGTTGGGTAAAAAAAATGACCCGAGAGCAACTTTTAAGAATTTCAAGGCCTACACGACCATGTACACAGGCTGTGTACACTGGAGCGAAAAAATTACGAAATCCCCTGTTTTCAAAATGCATTTTACACTTCTTAAAATTCTTTAAACTCATTCCAAAGTTACTCTAAAGCTTGTTACATGATCATCCCATCATTCAAACAACACCAAACATCTCCAAAACTTCATCAACTCCAAATCACTATTCATCATCTTCTTCCTCCAACCAAACCCCAACTTCCATCAACCATTAAACCAACAAATACATAAATAAACAGCACTCTCAACCCAATTCAACATCAATTCATCAATTAAAAATGTAAATAACAAGTAAAAGAAAAAGAAATAGAAAACGGAAACTTAGCTTTTAGAAAAGAACACAAGTTGAAACTTCCTCCTCTAGCTCGGTTTCCTCCATCTAGTTCATCTCCTAGCTTTGATTCATCCTCTACTTGGCTTTGATCTTGAGATCAAGTCTTGAATTTGGAGAAAGAAAGAAAGATAGAGAAGAAGAAGAGAAGAAGAAGAAGAAAAGAAGAAGAAGAAGAAGAAGAGGGAAACGTAGGAAAATAAAAGGGAAAGAAAGGGCAGCCCAAAAGGATAAAAGAAAGGAGAGTATATAGTTTAAAATTTAGATATTTTAGAAATAGAGAATATTTTAGAACTATCAATCGATATCTATGTTCCAGAAGTATATAAAGATGATTTCTGAACCGATAGGTTATAAATTAAGATCTTGAAATAAGAACTTAATTTAAAATTTAATTTGGATACAAGATATTTAATTTGAGTTCGGGTTCAAGAACTGATATTTTTATTCAAGCAAATGAACTCAAATTTTACTGAGATTTAGGAATTAGTGTTTAGGCTAAGAATCAAGGATTTAGGAATTCTCTAAACATTTCAATGACTTGTTTAGAGAATTTAGATTTCAAATCTCAAAACCAACTTAATTATTAGCTAATTAAATTAAGCCAACTTGTCTAATTATATCCTATAATTCATTTTATTCATTTAATCTATTTAAACCCAATTTCTAATCTTGGTGAATATTTGGCGTATTTCAATAGTATTTATAAATAGAATATTGAATTCCTATGGGTGTCTAAGTGTTCTATGTCGGTATTTAATATAATTCCTATTGCTTATATCGATTTCCTAAGGTGTTGATTCTTATAGAAAAAGGATATTTACCATTTAGTTTCATCGAAAATCTTTTGATTTAAATATTATTCATTCTATATCTAAGACAAGCTTAATTAAATTTTTCTATTGGTTTTCTAACTCTTACGTTGTTTAATGTCCTTGTTAGTAGTAGTCTTTTATTCATTTTACTTTGCTTGTCAACCTTATGCTCTCTTTAGTTAGAATGTGTATTATTTTAGAGGATCTCATTCATCATCTAAATTTTTATTCATTTCCTTAGCTCATTCATAACTTGTGAAATTATTAATATGTGTAATTTCTATGAATTGTTCATAATCTTTTTCTTGTAATGTAGAACTCCTAATCATACTTTTAAAGCTTGTTTTAATCAAATTTTATGTTCATATAAGGTCCTAAGGGCATTAGACATGAATTTAAGCTAGTTTAGATGAAATTTGAGCATGGTTTTGGCTCATTCCTTTCTAAATCCGAATTTACTATTCCTAAGTTTATAACATTTCTAAGTTGATGTTCTTCTTAGCAATCAACATTTAAGCATTTCTAATACAACAAAAATTCATCTACTTGAATTCATCAATGGAATAAGCATTTCTCCAATCACATAACATTTCTCCAATGCTATACATTTCAACCTAATGTCTACACATAAATGTAACAAGAATATGTTGATAGTTTAGGAGTTACCTTGGCTTGAAGTGGAAAAGGATTCCTAACTCTCCTCCTTAGCAAGAGTCAAACCTATTTCAAAGGTAGGATGATAAGTTTTAACTATATTAGAAGTTAACTAATTCTAACCAAGACTTCCTACCTTGTTGAGCTTAGATTCCAACTTGTTTTATGGCAAACCGAGGCTATTTAACTTGGTTTTTGATGTTGTTTGAAAGAGGAATGGATTTTTTTGGATGTGTTTGATACTTGGATAGGATATGGGAAGTAAAACAAGGGTTATATTTTGTTTTAGAGCTCCTTAAAGGTTATCTAAGTGAAGAAATATCCAAGAGAAGAGGGTTGTTCACAACTCCTTTTATAGCTAGAATTTCAGCTTGTTTTTGTGGAGTTATGAGCTAATTTTGTGGCTAACTTAAGGCTATATATATGTACTAAGGTTAGGCTAAAGTTAGGAGGCTAATGAAGGTGTTTTGGGCTGAGAAAATACAAGTTGCAGCTGGACAATTCGGGTAGCAATATGGCTGTGTTTGGATGATGATTTTTGGCAATGTTTTGACAGATTTTTCATGGCTTATTTGAGTGCATTTATTATGTTTGTTTGGTAGTTAATTAATATTCATTTATATGTGTAAATTTGGGGCTCAACTTGCTTAAAAATTGGATGAAAAATTGGTTGAAATTCATGCTAAAACAGAAGTGCAGAATTTCTGATATGTGTTGCAACTTTTCAAGACTTTTTGGAATGATTTCTTGATCTATTTGTTAACTAATTTTTGGTGCTTGAAGTATCCATTTAGAGCCTTCTATTGGCTTATTTAGTTAAAAATATCACTCAATAAGCCTATGATTTTTGTCAAAATCAGAGCTGGAATGTGTGTGTAGGGCTGTTTCACGATAGATGTTGGCCATTTTTGCATCCATTTGTTACTGAAACACAAGTTGAATTGAGTTGAAATTATTTGTATTAAATATTGATCACATGTGGAGTGTTTTGATTGGATTAAATTTCATTTTCAAGTTGAATTTTGGGTGTTAAAATTGGCTCAAAGTGCTAGATGTAATCCACCTTACAGCCCGAGACTCCCCTGCAACGTGATTCCAATAGCTTCGGTTTTCATTATTTTTTCTTCCTTATTTGTTTAATAATTGACTAAAATATTGTAACAAATATTATTTTATAAATGTATGTTTATAACAGTTAGATAAGAGTTTATCGGAATAAAATTTTCTAAGTTACTACAAAAACTCTAGATTGTTTATATACTCAAATCTTTAGTTTAAAGTTTACACGATTAATTATTTTTAGTAATTTAACTTAAGCAATTAAATTTTTCAATTCAATAAATCGAATTAGGAACTAAGTCTTAATGAATTCAGAATTCCCTAACAAGTATAGCAGTGGGTTTTGAAATTTTTATTTAAGATCTAGATTTGTAATATTGATCTATATTAGTATCTACTGCGTATTTATAATCTTAGTAGTTTATCTTTGGGTTATTGTTTTATACTAATAAATTCGTTAATAAACTATATCTTATCGTTTTGAAATTTAGAGTTACTTCTAATCATATCTTCAATTATCAAGTCAAGATATGAAATTCGTTTTTGGTATCTATTCAAAAAATTTTTATTCGGGTTTTTAAACTAGAATGAGTTCATTACAACTCATAGATCTATCCTAGGATTTTTATCGGGTTTTAAATTCACTATCTAATTCACATTTTCTATTTTATTATCGTATACTAGTATGCGAAAAATCGGCGTTTACAGCTTTCTGATTTTTCAAGCGAGAGGCCTCATATTCAAATTCCTCTCTCTATTATAATGATAAAAAAAAAAAATAATGATTAGATTGCTGCCCACACTGCCACAATCTAAGATCATGAACACAGTAATAACCCCTATGCCACCGCACCGCCGCCACAATCTAGGATCATGCACTATTATATGTCAGTAGGGGGGAAGAGTTTGACGTTAGAGCACTCCGCACGTCATGATGGAGTATCGTATCGCGATGCCTTCGACCGTTAGGTACTTGAGCAGGTGATTACTTGATATATTCATGCGATTTAATTACTAACTATCATTTAGATGGCGACATTTGGTGATTCTTGGGTTCACCAGCATTCCTCACATTCTCATATTTCCAGCCTACTCTCATTTATGTAGTGGGTAGTGTAATATATGATATTATTAAAATATTGATACCTCAAATAAATTTATTTAAAATATTGATTCATTTTATATAATTTATCCATAAAATACAGTGTAACGATCCTTCGAAAATAATAATGCCCAAAGATTTTTCATCTAATATAGTTCTCAGTTGATATTTTATGTTGGTATGCAATTATATTAATTTTCTTAAGTTAATTTGTTGTCCAATTTGACTTAAATAATAATGAAATAATGACGGTGCCAAGAAAAACCTCATGTTAAGAAATCCCTTACTGTCATTTTAATTTACCAAAAGAAGGTTAGGGAGATCCTTTATAGAGAGATCGTTGGTATTTATGGGAAGATCCTTAACTGAGGTATTTATACGGAATACTCAGGATAACATTTGCCTAAAGTACGCTTAGTGATTTAGCTCCCAACATGCCATCGTAAACACAACTTATACAATTATAAATAGAATTGTATAAACAAACTTGACACGATTAGTAAATGAGTTAAATTTAGCCCCATTTTTTTAAACACATCATGGTTTAGGTACAATATGTAAACCCGTTCATGAACTTGTTATACAAGTAGGACTTATATACATGCTCAAGTATAACAAGTGAACTTGTTGAAAATTAAGAACTCTAATGTTTATAGTTTGAATATATACTCTTTATAGATGTGGAAATTTTGATTAAAGTGGTAACACGTGTCATATAAGTCTTGTATGTTACATGGGGAATTTTGATGAATTGATGGTACTTGAAGGGAAGAGTTGGAGAAAATAATAGGGAGGAAAAATAGGTAGCTTCAATATCATGAATGTGTAATGATAAAAAGGGAGCCAAAGGAATCAAATCACATGTATTAACATTGTACTTCTTAAGTAACCAAGTTTGATATTCATCTGAGTTGTTTGTTTGAAGGTGAGAGTAGACATGCAATGCACAACAATATTTTACTTATCTTTGTAATTATGTTAAATGAGGAGTAATAATAGAGTATTTATAGGTTTTTGAATAGGTAAATCATATTGAAAGGTCACAATGTTTGCGGATAAGTTCTTTTTAGGTCACAACGTTTTGAGTGGTTCATTTGATGTTGACATGTTTAGAGAATTGAGTCAATTGGGTTCACCATTAACACAAGTCAATAGGAGAAAAATTTAATTAAAACTTAAAAGATCTGCCATGTTTTAACACATTGTAATATTTCTCAAATATAAATGGTGAAATTCTAATCACAAAGGTGCTTTTTGTTGTAATGGCTTGCAATTCGTCAGAACTCTAAAGTTAAGCGTGCTTTATGCAGAGTAATTCTAGGATGGGTGACGTCCTAGAAAGAGCTGGCACCAAAATGATAAAACCGTGGTATGTGGCTAAAGCAGACAATATCTCGGTAGGTGGAGTTCCATGGCATTATAGGTGGTATCAAATCAATTCACCAGCCGAAAGTGAAAGAGTATCCTTCTTGCTTGATGTGGTTCTAGACCTATATAATGAAACTGACGAGGACGTCAACTCTATAAGTGAGGGAGTTGACGTAATGGTTTGGAGTCGAAACTCCAAAGTTCAAGCTTGCTTTAGGCAAAGCAATCCCAAGATGAGTGACCTCCTAGGAAGCACAAACATCAAAGGATAAAACTGTACAATGTATGATCAAAGTAGATAATACCTCGGTAAAAGGAGTTTCGGGTCATTACAGGAACTCCCCTTATGTTAACCCCTCTTTTGTTTAGTTGTTTTCAACCTTGGTTTGTTCCTTTTTATTCTCATGGTTTACTATGAACGTATATTCATTCTTTTTATTCATACAACCATGCTTTGATACTAACTTTATATCATGCCTAAAGGGTACCCTAAATGTGCTATACAGCCTTGTGATAAGCTGTAGCCCATACCATGATGTAAAAAGATCTTGAGGCTTCTAGAGAGACACAAGGATATGAGAAAGTTAAGTTACTCCAGGGGTGCAACTTATAAAAGATAGGATCGAGGCTATTTAGAATAAAAATGAATGTACATACATATATGATAATATCATGGAATAAATACTTAGTTATTTAACTTTACAAACTAGATCCTTTAACTGAGAACATCTAGTAGTCTCAAAACAATAATATGAAAATAGTATCCATGTTAATTTCTTGATAGACACCATGCAACTATTAGCCTTCCTTTGCCCTGCCTATCATGAGAGATGTAGTATGTATCGGAGTCTGATCTCTCATAGGAACAAGCCATGGATTGCCTCGATACCTATGAAATCTACAAGGACGTGAGTGAAATCCATGGCTCATGAAGTAACAAGGCATTAAACTCATAATAGCATGTCATATCAAGTTTTATTAATTAGATATATGCAATGCAGCACTCAAGCACATGAATACACACATACAAGTTTGGATGATTGGAATCCAAATAGGATGGAGCTTTGCACCCTCTTATAGGGCTTAAGGAACTCGGCTCGAGTCATTAAGGCCCAAGAGAATCAAAGAATGCGGATAGCACTTTATTTTAAAAACAGTAAAAACTCATTTGACTACCCATAGATAGAGAAATTTCCTAAGTATTACTTAATTCGTATGGAAACCACGGGCGACATTCCTCTAAAACCATGTAGTTCCTAGGGAACCCATAGGTAGCATGATTAAATCCGTAGTTCCCAAGGAACCCATAGGTCGCATGATCAAATCGGCAGAACTGGCATTTTCTCATTTGAAACCCTCATTACATAATGGGCCTTCAATAGTAATATGTGACAATAACTACTATATATATATATATATATATATATATAATGCTTATGTAGTCATGATATGCAGGGCTACTTTGATTTTCATTATCCAATAGGGTTAAATCAGGTTCAAGCGATCAACAATTCATAGACACTCTCTAACCTCTAAACAATCAATTAATAAAATCATACGGTTTGAATTATCGCTTCATTTAGGGTATTTTAATCAATCCAAGTCATACACCAAATATCACCTAAATTGCCATATAAGTCAATTGTTATCTTTTGTTTAGGTACAACAACACTATAACCGCATACAGTGTGAATAAGTCCAAGTTACTTACTAGTCTATAGTAATAGTTAATAATCATAGTAGTTAGAGGGCACATTGGAGAAAACTTAAGTTATAACAAAATCTAATTCTTGAGTTTGGGACCTTTTCAGTGTTTTTGAACATTTCTTAGCTATAGGTGATCTTTCTTAGGTCTATTCATTTTGGATTTCTCCTAAATGTTTTGTTATGTGAGCCTTTATGTAACTCCCTTGTAAAATTATTGTTGGCCCAAATTTTACCTTAATGGGCTTTTTGAATTTTGCCTTTTTTTTTTTTGGTAAATTGGTTAGTATCTTTTATTAACACTTAGGGGCCCGATTGATCTATATCTACTTTTATGGGCCATTAAGCTTCTATATTTGTTATTTATGCTAGCAACTTCACTTGCTTATCTAATTGCTCCTATCTATCCATTTAATCACACTAGGCTTTCATAATCTTAATTGGTCACTCTTTTACTTATCATAATCGCATATGATTTTCCATTATGTTATTATATTCTCCTAATGCGCAATGTAATAGCCTTTGAAGCTCGCATCTATTTTGGTAGAGTTTATGGTGGAGTATTATTGGTATTATCATGTCTCTCCAATTGGCATTTAAATTGGGCTTTATTATGTGCCTCTTACGTTTATCTTGGCATTATTCTATACAATGGCCTTAGTTGCACTGCTTTAATGTAGGTGGTCACTATTATATTTATTTATGGTTACATACCATTGTAGGTCCTGGTTTGCTTTATGGGCCTAAAATCTATACCCTTGGTTTAGGGCCTTATTCTATTCCTATTAATCCTTTTCTATTCATGGCCTTTGTGGTGATTAATTCATATATTAGTCTCAATTTGTTCCTTTATCCTTTCAGGGAACAAAATTAGTAATTTTAGATTAAACAATATACATTTTCCTTATATTGGCTCCAATTTACTAATTTGTTTGATCCTATGGTCATAGACACAGACTTTTGCTAATTTCATTGCACGGCTTCTAATGTGGACTGCAACATATATTATATTTGCCATGTTTATTCCCTTTGGTGATATTATCGACTAATGTCTTATTTTAGTTAATAGTAATTTGTCTGTCAAATTATTTTCTTTTCACTTTATTTATGATCTCTTACTAACAACGCATCAACAAGGCATATAATTTCAAAACATTTAAATCAATTCATCATCTTATACTTGAAATAACACTTAAGCATAATTAACTTTAAACTCAACATTTAAGGATTTCAAAGATAACTTACATAAAGGTATAACTTAACAAGTATTCATCTAACAATATCATATTAACTTATAAAATCATCACCTATAACTTCAAATCATGTATACAATATACCTAGCTTTAAACATAAAGTACAACATTCATAAAATTCAAATATAATTCATACATAAGCTTATCGTAACATGTACATGCTTGACAAGTTCATTTAAGTTCAATAGCTAATCACAAGAACAAATAATAAACAAGGAAAAACAGTTGAAGAAAAACACAACTTAAAACATACTAAATCTGAAACTTAGCATCAAGGGAAATTCAAACAAAATTCATATATATGCGTAACTTATCATTTATATACTTACCAAGATCATTTAATTTGACTAAGTTATCACATGATCATAAAACAAGCAAAGGAAATCATATATACAACATAACTAGTTTTAGTTTAACACTCGTGGAAATTCAATTATTTATTAAATCTACAAATATACTTAAACCATGCTTCATTATATCTCTCAATCATCATTACACATCAAATATCATTAATCTATCTCATTTTATTCCAAAAAGATCCATTTTCTAAGTAATCACACATTTGACAAACAAAAACAAGTTTTAAACTTTGTTTGGAAAAATGTAACAGCTGGAAAGAAATAAAATTTAAGAATTGATTCTTTTCGAATTTGTAAAAACTCAAAACATAAAATTGTATATCTCTTTTTAATCTTTCTATAGCAACTTGAATCACCTCAATCGGAGATCGGATGAAAATGTTATGGCTAATTTACAAAACAATGCAGTAATAGGAAAGAAATCAGAAACTGCAACACCCTTGGTAATGGGGCCGTTTGGGAGGTTGTTTCAACTCATGGAAAATGAGATTTTTGATCTGAGAGTGCAATACCCTTCCCAACGGGGCAGTTGCCAAGGCCGTTTGACAAGGTTTTTGATGTTTTTGTACACCTCCTGTTTTGAACACGAATTTTTTACAACTTTAACATTTTTAACTTCAACCAAAACATTTTCTTATCTCTCTATAACTTGATATATGAACTTCACATCATCTAACATGTGTGCTCTTCACTAATATCACATTAAACAATTCAAGCAATACATTAAACAACTCAATTCTTCAAACGCCAAACTACTATTCATCTTTTTCCTCCTTCACAATCTAACCTTCAACATAAAATTAACTAACAATTACATATGTAAACAACACTTTGATCCCATTTCTAACATCTATATATCATTTAAATTCAAAATCATAAAAAATAACATATAACAAATATACTTAGCTTTTACGGAACATGAACTCCTCTTCTTTCTTAGTGTGAGGCTTCCTCTACCATGATTTGTTCTTTCTAACTTTGATTTCTACTTTTAATTCTCTTGAACTTGAGAATTGGAGAAGAGAAAGGGAAAAGAAGAGAAGAAGAAGAAGCGAAGAAGAGAGAGAAAGAAAGAAAGATATGAAAGAAAGAAATGAGAAAGAAAAAGGTAAAGGCAGCAACAAAAAGAATTTAAAAGGATTAGGATTAAATATTTAGGATAATTTAGAATTTACGTATAGAGTTAGAACTATTAGATCAATATCTATAGTTCTAGAAGTATTCAGAAGATGATTTCTGAACTAATAGGTTAGAAATTAAGAACTTAAAATAAGAACTTAATTTAGGAATTTATTTTAGATAAAAGGATATTTAATTTGAGCTCGAGTTTAAGAACTGATATATTTATACAAGCAAATTTTCTCAAATTTTGTAAAGTTTTAGGAATTAGTGTTTAGGTTAAGAATCAAGAGTTCAAGAATTCTCTAAACATTTTAATGACTTGTTTAGAGAATTTAGATTTCAAATCTCTAATTTGACTTAATTAATTATTAATCTAGTTATATCAACTTGTCTAATTATATCCTATAATTTATTAACTTATTTAAATCTATCTAAACTCAATTTCTAATATATATAGAGATTTAGGTCAGTTCAGAAATAATGTCATCTAACATAAAAAGATTATATTTGTCAACAATTTGTTTGTTTAGGACCCAAACATGATTAGTTTTTGAAATTAGGGTCTCGATACGTGAAACGGTGAAATATTTCGATAATATGTTTAGACTCGTAATAAGATTTAAAATATCAATGACAAAATTTTTTGGCTACTAGAAATATCTATATAGTCTTTTTACGCGTATTTTCCTTACTACTGGTATTAATTTATCTTATTTACTATTCAAGTTACTATTTTCTGCTATTCATTATTATTTCACTATCTCTTCCTTTTCTTACTACCTATTCTTATACTCTTACACCCCTATTTCTTACATTTTTCTTTCCAATACAACTTTATACATAAGTTATCTTACACATTACTTACTTTTCATTACAAAAATACAAATTTAATCAATTTTCTTGCTCTCTCTGCTATGGTTAGCACACCTCATCTCTCTCTCTTCACAATTTTATTTCAATTTAATTTCATTTAATTTAATTCACACAAATTTCCACTCAAAAACTCTATAAATACCCCATTCCTCATTCATTCTTTGCAACACTTCTCTTACACATAACAAAACTCTACCAAAATTAAAACACAAAATCTCTCTCTTTTTCCTTTCTCCAACTGTGAGCTATCCTCCCCTATCCCCAAAAATTTTCACAAATTTTTCTTCTTTCATTCATCTTCCATAACTCATCTTCAAGTTTAGGTAAAACATTAAACCTCTTTTCCTTATGTTAACATAACATGAATACTATGTGTTTTGATTTCTAAAACCCCATGAGCATTATGCTAAAGAGGAAATCATGGAAACAACAATTTGTTCATATCTTGTTCAATACCATGTTCATTTATGATTCTTGTTATGTTCTTATTTTGTTCATGCTACTAACTTAACTTTCTATATGATATTAAGTGTAAGTATAAGTGTATATATATATATTTTTTTTTTTTCCTTAGAGCCTAAAGCTCACTAATCTAACTTTTTATTATGCTATTATTTTCTGCTCATTTACTTATTTCATGCTTATAAATAAGACTAGTCACTTTTAGTATCAGATTTATCCTTATTAAGTCAAAATATTTTTGAGAACTTGTTCATCCTCTAAGGCTACCATGTTTTTTTTTTTTTTTACTATTTTCTTGCTTTTCTTTATAGGAATTGTCTATTTTTAAGTCCCATAAAGACTTGAATAAAATCTAAGACTTTCATAAATTTTTTTCTTTCCTTTCTTTAAGCTTTCCTTATGCTTTTCTTTCTTTTTATGGAACTTGCCAATCTCTAAGTTTCGGAAAGTCTTGATACCAAGCTAAGACTTCCATAGTTTTGTTCTTATATCCTCATTTCATTCTCTACTTTTTTATTTTCTACATGGGCTTATTTTTCATCTCATAGCAAAACTATAAGTTCATATTCATACATGATCATAAAATGATGTTGTTGATTCAATAAAAATTTCAAAATAAAGTGGGATATTTTTTTCATATAAAAATAGGACTAAACTCTCAAGAGAAATGATTTTCAACATTTAAGAGAAATTCTTATTAAGACCTAGGATAATGATTCAACTATATTCTTTTCAAAACAATAAAATAAAGTTATCATAAATTTTTAATGTTGATAATTATTTACTATATAAATTTTTCTTAAAAATTTATTAACCTAGCTTATGCCAATACCTTGATAAACAATAAGGACAAAACGATTCTTTTTTTTGTCAAGCTTAAAATCAACTCACTAACTGAAAATCCACTTAGAAATAAAATTTGTGTACAACTTAAAGAATCAAGTTTTAAGGAGTAAAATTCATTTTTATTGAGTTAAGAAAGTATAAAAATAATAGTCATAATAACTAGACACTCACTTGTAACAAACTAAAAATTTTAAAGTTTTCTTTTAACAACTCAAGAAAAGCTTTTGTAAACTTCACTTTTCAAACCTCTAAAATAAATTAGTCTATGAAAAATCATTGATGAAGCAACATCACTACAATCAGGCATACAATGTGAGCATATATCTATATTAAAGGATTTTTCAACTATTATATGCTTGTTATAGGATTTTTAAATGATGTAAAACTTGGAAAAATTACAATTCAAGGGTTGGAACTTTAGATCAATTCTGTAACGACCTGTTTTCGAAACACAAATGACTTTAAATGTAAAAAAAACTTTAGAAATAGATATATCTTTTCGAATGGTAGAACATGACTACTAATATGTGAAATCCAAGTTAAAATGAGCAAGTTATGATTATTTTAAGTTGAAATTTCTCCTAATATGATTTTTGATGCAAATAATAAAATAGAATTAGCAAGTTTAAGTAGTACTTCCGCAAAATACTCACTTTGAGTATTTCTTTTGTTTAAGTGATGAGGAAGGCGAGATCCCTTACTTCGAGGACTATTACGACTATTAGATTGCCCGAGTTATGGCTGAGTGAGTTTGTTTCCTTAATTTTCATACTTATGATTTTGCTTGTAGTATAGTGACACTAGAATAGGAAAAGATAAAAATATGGAAAGTGCATGTGCTTTACAATATAGTTGAAATTATTCTAAGTATATCAAGACTTGACTTGTCTATAATCGAATTGTTGTTTAATACTATATTGAAGTGTCTTCCAATTCTATGATCACCTATGAAATATTTAATATCATGCCAAGGGTATTTAATTAAATTAATCCATGTATAACATAAAGTGAGTCTCATTGCATTCACTGCTATGCCTTAATAGGATAAGTGCATAGTAGTAGTAGTACGTAGGGGCCTGTAAATCTACAATTGGCACATAGGGGCCTATAAGAACTACAATTTAAAGGCGAGTAGTAGCACAAAAGAACTACAAAAAAAAAAAAAAAAAGCTATTTATGAACTATGGTCATATAGGGTAGAACACCTAATCCTGAATGGATGGTGAATCCATTTAAACATTTGATTTTTGGTTAATCATGCGTATTGCTTACCTACGTGTTTGTTGCATTACATATACTTATGTAATTAACTTGTTTAATTTTGTTGTATGAGTACATTATTATGGGAATATTTCTCACTAAGCAAGTAAGCTTACACCCCCTTAGATATTTGTTGTAGCTTCCCCTTTGTGGTTGAAGCCCCAGGGATATTATACTCAGATATCAACTTTTGACTCAGGAGCTTCTGGAAGAAGTCTTGGTATAGGATAGACTTAGACTTTTATAGAAATCTTCTATGTATTTATTTTGAAAAAGTAGACTTTGGAGCTTATGTAATAATTTCAATGGGGGTATGCCCGTTTTTATTATCTTTTTGCTTAAGTTAAGATGTTATGATTTCCATTCTTAAATACTATTTTTGTAACTCTTTAAACTACCCGTTGCAAAGAATGATCCTCTATAGTCGTGAAAGTACGTCTTACACCCGGTATCAAAGCTTTTGCATGACTAAAGTAGTCATTCCTAAACTTTAATATTAAATGTGGCGAGCTGTCATATTTAGAATACTGTTTGGGACGTGACAGGTAGGTCACCACTCCCTTCTAGGAGTAGGAATTCGAGCTTAACGGGAAAGGAGATAAAAAAGGAAAACAAGAAAACTTTTAGGAATAAGCCTCAAGTTCTTCTAGGGGAAACCCTTTTGAGACTATAGTAGCTTACCTTAGCGTGAACCTTGTGAGTTTTTTGCTCCTAAAAGAGCCACTTTTTTGCTTGAGAAATGTGGGATCTTTGTAAAAAGATGTTGTTTATTGTTTTGTTTGAAAAAAGGAAAGACAGAAGAGATGCAAAAGAGAGAATGATGAGAGAGAAAGAGGGGAAGAAAGAGAGAGACAAGAGAGAGACAAAGAGAGAATTTGTGAGAGAGACAGAGGGAGAGAAAATGAGAGAGAGAAGTCACTAGGGATGTAATTGGGTAGGCCGTTATAGGGTTTTTAACTCACTCGATCCGTTAAAAACTTTGTAGAGTTGAATCCTATGGGGATTTAGAATCGGGTTTATATATATAGTAAAAACCCTTTAGAGTTATAAGGTTGAGTTTAGATCATATAACAAACCCGATGAATACCTAACAATTTGGTATTATAATTTAAAAATAAATAAATAAATAAAAATATTACTAAATGGGCAAGGAGAAGAAACAAGATATGAAAAAGTTCCCAAGAATATTCTTTCTGTTATGTTTACTGAACTAGTTACAAATTTCATAACTTTTTATTAAGTTTTGTTCAAGTCATGTTTATCATGGAAATTAATATTATTTGATATTTGTTATATTTTAGTCCTAGTAGGAGATTTAACTTAACCATGTTTTTAAGATACTATACGGTAATAAAAGTAATATGTTTATGTGTTTAAATATTGTATAACGAATGTAGTCTCCAACATTTTTTATCAATTGCAAATGCACCTTTTCATTTTTTAGTATATAAAAAACTTATGTTAGAAGTATAAACTTTTCTTAAATTCATTATTAAAATTTAAAAATAGGTTGAAAAAAATAGGATTATAGGGTTGGGTTCTGAGTTTTAAATCAAACCCCGTAGGATGGATTTAGATATATCATCAAAACCTTATAGGGTTATAGGGTTGGGTTTGGTAAACCTTATAAGGTAACAGGTTAGGTTTTCGAGTTTACATGATCCGTTCAAAACCCGACCCGATTACATCCTTAGAAGTCATGGTGATAAAAGGAAAAATGAGAAAGATGTCTAGAGTGGTTTAGAAGTTTGATGATTTGATTTAGTTTTAAAAACTTCGATTTTGAAATGAGCATAAGAGATCATAATAAGTCTTGACATTAAATGTTGTAGCTTGAGGGCTTGGTAGGGAGGCATGCTTATGTGGAAAGGGATAGTGTTATCTTTTTCTTAGTTGTCTATTGTACTTATTGTACTTTAAGATCAAAACTTCAGATTTTCAAGGTGATTTTACTATTTCTAGAGAAGGAAAAACTTTTGATGGTTTCCTAGTTTATAGTTAAGGGAAATGTGAAGGAAGGAAAAAGGATTATTGATTTCCCTTTTTAGTAATATTTGAGTTTCTGTAATGTATATGAGACGAATAATTTTATTGTCTGTTATATATTCATGAAACAGAGGACAAATTTATTAATTAATGAAAGACATATCTATTTATATCCTTTTACGCTTCTAAACCAATATTGATACTTCTTGAAATCAATATTTTAGATTTTATGTTTACACGATTAGCTAATACTAGGATTTTATTTACAGTATTAGGATTTGAGTTCTAAATTAGGGTTTTTGATCCTAAAACCTTGCAATTATATTGTTGATCCTCTTTTTAGGGTCTTAGTTCACATTTCATAGCATTAAAATCATTCTTAATCTGGTACTAGGTCTTATTAGACATTTTTCGAATTATGGGGTCACTTTAAAATTATTATTTGATGTTTGTAGGGTCTTATAACCATAAGGGATTGTTATGGTATGGTCCCACATGTTGCTATAGCAACTTTTCTTAAATGAAAATTTTCGTGGGTTTACACATATATCAATAGTGACCTCAATTGACATACTTCACTTAACGCTGTGATCTTAAATGAAGTAGTTGAAACATTGTGACTTTCTAATATAATTTATCTATTTTTAAATTCGGTAATAACCATTCAACCTTCCTAGTAATCAATGAATGAGATGCAATAAGGTCATTTGTTGAGGGGTATTTTGAATGAGTGACTAAGATTTAAGGTTAATAGCCTTCCTTCCACATGCATGAGCCTATTTGAGAGAGGTCTGGAGTACTTCAACTTGTTTAATAATCCTTATTTTAAGCAAATCAAATCAAATATTTCTAAGGTTTGAATTTGATTTATTAGGTTCCATCACATAATCCAAAGAGTTAAATCAAATTATATGGTGGGCTTGATTGATTTAGCAAATTTACTTCTCTACACTATTTTAGGAAAATTTTATGGTCCTGTGACCATTATAATGAGATTGGTTCTATTACATCATTGAAGTGTTCATATCTATTTCGACTATGATCAAAATCCTTAAAATTTTCTTACACTAATTTTTCTATAATCAATGTATCTTTGCCATTGGTTTCGTTCATTGTTCTTAAACTTATTTAATAATCCTTATTTTAAGCAAACTAAATCAAATATTTCTAAGGTTTGAATTTGATTTATTGGGTTCATCACATAACCCAAAGAGTTAAATCAAATTATATGGTGGGCTAGATTGATTTAGTAAATTTACTCTTCTATACTATTTTAGGAAAATTTTACAATTCTATGTCTATTGTGATCAGTTCTATTACATTATTAAATAATTTATATTTATTTCAACCATGATCAAAATCCTTAAAATTTTTTTTTACACTAATTTTTCCATGGTCAACGTAACTTTGAGTAATACTCTTTTATCTTTCCATTTTAGTACGACGTAATTAATAAAAGCACATGATGTTTTGAATAGAAATTCCAATTGAAAGTATTAATCAATCTATATAAACCGGTCCAATAAAAGTGTAGATTTTGCCACACGGCACCAAAGAAATCAAAAACACAGTGAACAAGTCCGGTACGCCTTGATGTCCGCCCCCTATCATAGATACACGTCATGCCACTATGCCCGAGTCAAGCAAAATTTTGTCAAATTACATAAACACACATTCAACTAATGTTGGACCCCAGTGGCCGAAAAAAAGAAAAATTAATGTTGGACCCACTTGCTCAACCTTTGTACCAGAAAAACCGCGGTTTCCACAATCAAGAGCTACAGTGAGTCAGACAGAGAAAGGAAAATGGCAGTTCCGCGAGTGTGTTGGAAGGCTTTCTTGACGAAGTGCCTGACAAAAACATCCGCCTCAACGAAACGCACATTCACGTATCTCTCTCTCTTTCCTATCAAAAACAAAAAATAACTTATTAAAAGAAAAATCACTCCTTAACTGAAGAATTCTCTCTCCCACTCTCTCTAAAAGTGGGTTTCAATTGAACTCAATCACCCCCCACTTGTCAAAATCCTATCTTTATCAATACCCAGATAGCTTTTCCTCCATTTTCACTAAAAGCAACAAACTTTTCCTCCCAAAAAGCATGAATTCTTTTCTATTCCCAATTGGGTCTTTTCTACTGTGTGTAACTCTAATGGGTATGTGTTTTCGGGTCGGTTATGGGTTTGGGACATTCGGGTTTGATATTCACCACAGGTATTCGGATCCTGTGAAGGGAATTCTGGATATAGATGATGATAAGGTACCGGAGAAAGGAAGTCTGGAGTATTACATGGCTCTGCGTCAACGTGATCGTTTGGTTCATGGAAGGAAACTTGTTGGTAGTGGTGATGATAATCAGACGACGCCTTTGACTTTCTCTAGTGGGAACGAGACTTATCGTCTTAATTCTTTGGGATAGTATGTGAAATTTTGGTTGCTCTCTCTGAATTTTGGTCTTATGATTTTTTGTAATCTTGTTTTAAGGTTGTTGTTGTTGTCGTAGGTTGGATTCTGTGTTTTTCTGACATGTTTTGCTCTGTTTTGATTTCATAAAAAGAAAAGGAGAAAAAAAAATCAAGGAAATATAGCTTTATTTGAGAAGTTCTTAGAAGCGTTTTTCCACTCATTGGGGGGGGGGGGGGGGGGGTGGGGGAGAATTATTTACTTCTATTTTAGGCTTTAACCCAAAAAAAAAAAAAAAAAGAAAAAAGAAAAGTGAAAGTTTTTTCCAAGCACCATTATCATTTTCATTTTCAAGATATATTGCATGGATAAGGATTTTTTATGTTTCCTTGGCAGAGAGTTTTGGTTATGATCCGATTAGTTTTTGGCTAGACCGGAGAAATTCTGGAAAGACAATAATTTGTGTCAGTTTTTAAGAGTGAATCTTGTTTCTTTTTTTTTCCCCAATTTTTTCGTCGATAACATGTATGATGAATATGGGAATTATTTTTAGCTCTTGATTAACAATTTGACTCAAGTGTATTATGTGGTTTTGATCGTTTTATGGAATTTTGTTTTTTGGTCTTTGTGCCCTGTTTTAGTTTGTAATGATTGTAATTAGGTTGGTAGTTGAAAATGGTAACGGTTACTTAGTCAATCTTTAGAGGTAACTTTGTATAACGTTTTCATAGAAACTCCCACATTGGGAGGTGAAAATCGTAATAGTTATACTTGGTCAAACATTGGAGGTAACTTTGTATAAAGTTTTCATAGAAAATTCCATGTTGGGCGCTGGTTTTTGTATTAAGGAAAGGAATTTTATTGTAATTATCGATAGATTAAATTGTTGTTTTTCTTTTTGTGGATTAATGTGTGTGTGGCATAAGAAGAGGAAAAGAGGTATGGGAATAATTAGTTTTTACCGGAGATGAGTTTATATCTCATGTCAAAAGAAACTAATGGTGTAAATTAAAACATATCAGGCTTTGTTTATATGACTCCATCATGCGTCGAGTCTAAATCCATTTATTTTTGGATGATAATTGTAAGAGTAAGATATCATTTGTTTATTTTTTTATTTTCTTGTTCGGCAGATGACAACCTTGGTGTATGATTTATATATTTTCTTATAAATTCTAGCCAAAAAGTTTGTCAGAATGAGTGTAAATAAATGAAGTTATGGGCAGAATGTAAGAGATGCTTCCCTGCATGACAGATTCATCAAGAACTACAAAGTCATTATGGAGCCTTTTTTATAATAAAGACTAGTAATATGCTAAAATTAGTTGGTTTCCTGTACAATTTGGGAGTTTCCAATTTTTTAGGATGGTGACAATTGGTTTGGTAACTGTTGCGGTTTCTTAAGAAAGGCAGATTCCTATGCCATAGTTTTGCTATTACACGTTGCTTCTGTTTCACTGGAGAATAAATTTTTTTCCTACCTGAATATATGCTGATTTGAAAAAGAGAAAAATGCTTTCTTTATCCACTTTCAGCTTAAACTTTTAGGAGTTGAACTAAATTAGAACATCATGTGGAAAGAATTAAATGGAAAGTCAGCTGACATTTTAAAACTTAGATATGGAAATTATTCAACATGCTAGATTTATATGACAATCCATATCTAGAGGTTTGTAGTCATATTTACTATTTGTATTTATATTTAGTTGAGTTTCATTCAAAAAATAAAAAAGAAAGTCTTAACTTCTCTGATCATGCTTTGCAATATTTTAACTGTTGTTCTTTCTTTGTCCAGTTTACACTATGCCAATGTTTCTGTTGGGACCCCGGGCTTGTCATTTCTGGTGGCTCTAGACACTGGGAGCGATTTGTTCTGGTTACCATGCGACTGCCTTAGTTGTGTAAGAGGCTTGAGGTTATCATCTGGAGTGGTATGTCAGACAGTTTTGGTTGTTTAAAATACATTAAATCATGGGAATATGCTCTGTCAACGCATATTATATTCCACAGGCTTTCATTTGTGTGTATGATTAGCTTATATGCAACTGGGTTAGAGAAAGATTTAACATGTTCTTCATTGTTCTAGGATAGGTATATTAATTCTTTTAGCTGCATAAGGACAAACTACAATTAAAAAATAACCAGAAGAAAACAAGGAAGTAGTTATAGAACAGTTCTAATTTAAAAATAAGTGGTCGTCATCATCATGAGATTGGTTGACCTTGTTAATTGTTGTTTAGCTAGAACTTTAAAGCTAGTTGTAACCTGAATAACCCCCAAGGGGTCAGCCCAACGTTTAAGGTCTAGGACATATCATGATATATTGCATGAGGTCCAAGGTTCGACAATTGTTAGGAAAGCCACATGGGGTACCTACATATTGTATGCTATACTGAACTTGGTGCATGGATCTTTTAGGATGGTTCGTGTGCCCGCAGGTACCCATAAGAGATCGGCCTGCTGTGCCCCCCCACCGTTAAAAAAAAAAAAAAAAAATGTCACCCTAATATGGTGGAAGTGTATTTTGGATGTTCTTAAGGCTGCTGTTACTTTATTGGCAGTTTCTCAAATGTACAGCGGTTTGCTAGAGAGGTGGCTAGTGTATCTTGATTGCAAAAAGTGGCAGGCCTTGAAGAAATGGAAAAATTTGATGGCCCAGACTTCAAGCAATATAATGAACTTCCTGGGCTTGTTTTTGTTTTATGGTAAGAGCAGAGGGAAGATCACGGTTATCAATTGAAAGGGCTATTTAGGTGTAGTAGTGACCATACATGGTCGTTTCTGGACCATGAAACTGGATCCTGCTAGGAACTTTTTCGGATGGATATGAACATATTAACAAGGTGCTTAAGCATATGGCCGGAGTAGCTTTGGATATTTGTGCATATAGTATATGGTATGAGGAAGAAATGGAATGACCAGTTTCAGGTAAATTTTTGGTAATTAGATGAGCCCACACCCTCTAAGGAATCCTTTGTATTGTGAGACTTATCAAGAGTTCAGTCAATCTGTCCCTCAAAATTGTTTTAGCTGGAGCTTTGAGAAGCTGGCATGGGTTTAAGCACTGATGTTTTTGCAGTGATACAACTGTTAGAATCTTTTCTTGGGCCAAAGTGCATGCCTGGATGTATACAAGGGGGAGAATTTTTTTGGTGTTTTGGTGTGTGTGTGTGGGTGTGGGTGGGTGTGTGTGGGGGGTTGGGTGTGTGGGGGTGGGTGGTGGTGGGGGTGAGGATGTTGTGGTGGGGGGGGGATGATGTGTGGAGGAATAAAAGGAAAGAAAGGAGATGAAGTGGCTATATCCTTGCTGGGTACAACTCACAGCAAATGTATCTGTGCGTTCATAGTTGTGTGTCACTTTTACATCCTAAATTAAGGTATTAAACGTTTCCTGTTGTGGTGCTTGTGTGAGGAGGTCAAACATAACTAGTGGGAGTTCTGGTGTACTTTTAAGGTATTTGGTTCTCATAAACACAATTTCAGCCAATGAGCTTATTTTTAGATTATTGATTGATATTGAGAAACTCCTGACGTCAGAACGAAATGAAGTGCCTTTATGGTCAGGTGGATATCTGTATAAATAATAAGATAATTTATAAAAAAAACCCAGTGTACCACTTGGAGACTTACAGAGGTTGAAAAGTCTTACCTCCCTATGAAGTATTAATGTTCAGCTTGATTGCTTAGTGTGTATGCTAAGAACCATGTGGGTTTTTGGATAGGATAGCTAAAAGTCAAGTGAGCTATGTAATTCCTTTTTATTTAAGCTCCTCTACCAATCCATCACTGTTTTCTTATACAGCTAAAGCATCGGCATGCGCCCACAACTTCAACGTGGTGTGCCAATTTAGAAGAGAAGACTAATTATAAACTTCTTCTGTATCTGGCCTTTAACCACTATTAAATTCTTTTATAAACGTTATAATTAGTTGTCTGCCATGTCAGCATGCCAGCTTGAGGTTGTGGCCCTCTGGGTGCTTCTTTTGTATCTTTTAAGGATGTGAAAGCAAAATGCGATTAAGGAACTTATTTGGTGTGGAGACATGTAGTGAATTCAAAATGATTCGCTTGAAAGAGGGAGGACTTGTAGATACTCTAATACACTTATCCAATTTTATGCGAATACCATGATCTTAATTCCAAACTCTTTTGAGTGCAATATTCTGAGTAATTATTAAGAAGTTTTCATGGAATATTTTTCATATTTAAACTCAAATGGCATACTGGTATTTTCCTTCTCTAACAAGATCTTGCTTATGGTTGTTTCTTATTTCTCAACCAACAGACAATAGACTTCAGCATCTACAGCCCTAACACATCATCAACAAGCTCGATTGTCCCCTGCAGCAGCTCTTTATGTCCCCGGAAATCACAATGTTCTGCAGCTAGTAGTAACTGCCCATATCAAATTAATTATCTTTCAAAAAATACTTCATCAACTGGGTTTTTAGTTCAAGATGTTTTGCATTTGATAAGTGATGATAAGCAGTCAAAGGCTGTTAATGCTCCTATCACGATTGGGTAGGTAGTCTCCATCTCTTAGCATTAAATCAAATAATGGATCCAGAAGGCAATTTTTCCTTTATTCCAACTTTACGTCAATGATAATGTATAAGGAAATTTTTCCCGTATACCAACTTAACATTGTACCCTAATCAATTCAATAATACATATGACACTGCGAGATAAGATTTGTCACTGCATGACACTTTCTGATAGTTTGCATAAAAGTGGATCCAATGTATGCCAAAAGTGTATATTAAAAGAATTAGAGTTGTTGCTGTAATTTCAATAGTTTTCAGAGATAATTGGTATAATCTATGCTATTGTCTATGTTGTTTAACCTATCAAATGCAGATGCCATAAACTGTAATGGATGATACAAATATGGTATTTACCATACTCTGAAGCATCTATGATTTTCTTAGCAGAATTCAATGGCCCTAATCTTTTATAATTGAGAACGTTTTGCCATCTTCTGCCTTGTTTTCAGTCTTTTGTCATCTTAGTAAACAAAACATCTGATCCTCATGTTGCTGTTCTAGATGTGGTAAGTTTCAAACTGGTTCGTTCTTGGATGGTGCTGCTCCAAATGGACTATTCGGCCTTGGCATGACTAATTTATCTGTTCCAAGCATTTTGGCTAAAGAGGGGATTACTTCAAATTCATTTTCCATGTGCTTTGGGCCTGATGGTGTTGGTAGAATCAGGTTTGGAGATAAAGGAAGCTCAGACCAAGGAGAAACACCATTCAATTTTGGGCAATCACAGTGAGTACCGATACACCTCAGCAAAGCCATGACTAATAACATATCCCTGCTTTTGGCATATGCTTTGTTTTTTCATCTGACATGTGTTCGTTGACTTTCAGTCCGACGTACAATATTACAATTACGGAAATTAATGTGGGAGGAAATGCTCAGAATCTTGAATTTACTGCAGTTTTTGACTCTGGTACCTCGTTCACATATTTGAATGATCCAGCTTACACCCTTATGGCTGAGAGCGTATGTTTTCTTGACTCGTGCAGTTTAGGATACAATTTGGTACTTATAGTTACTTTTGTATTTTAATTGTATTATTTTGTTACAGTTCAACTCTCAAAATCAGGAAAACCGATATAAAGAGGACTCCGAAATCCCCTTTGAATATTGTTATGAGCTAAGGTAGGCAACATATGACTAAAGGCTGTATGTCTTATACAATTACTTTATGCAATTACTTTGTACTGACTTATGTCATCTTACAGCTCAAACCAAACCAGCTTCGAAATTCCAAAACTGAATCTGACAATGAAAGGCGGAGACCAACTTTATGTCACTAACTCAATCGTAATAATCAATCAGGTAATCATCAAACTAAATTTTTTTTAAATATTTCTCTTATTCCATGGTAAGGTAGGTGCTAAGGCAAATTTTCGATGTTTACAGAGGCCAGTTATATACTGCCTTGCGCTAGTCAGGAGCGGAGATATAAACATAATTGGGCGTAAGTACCCTGCCACCAACACAGTATTAGTATTCTTCTTTTATCCTTAAAGATGAACTTAAATTAAGTTTGAGAATTGCAGGCCGAGAAAATATAGTTGCATCCAATAATCCATTGTCTTTTCTTATCCTTAAACGTGACCTCAAATTATGTTCGAGAATTGCAGGCTGAGAAAAACAATCCATCGTCTTTTTTATCCTTAAAGGTGAACTTAAATTACATTCCAGAATTGCGCCTGGAGTAAAATGTTGGATTTAGTAATCCATTGTCTTTTTATAGTTTAATATCTTTTTCAGGCAAATTGTTATACATTTCAAAAATTACTGGTCACGAGTGATAAATCTCGTAAACTTCCAATACATGCCTTCAATTTCTTATAACTTATGTGGACTTAACTCCCCTAACCATGGTCAAAGTATCATAATCATCACTATTGATGGGTCTCTTATAATTTTGGCCATTTTAGCAAGAGCTGTGAAAGTATGTTTATATTTTTTAAAATTATGAAGACATGTTTCAGGAGTTCATATGATCTATTTGTGTTTAACTAATGATAGTTTTGAACATGTATTTGAATTATCCATATTTTGTTAATGTTGCTTTATAACCAACTAATCTAAAAGCTTGAAGTTGAATTTAGTTATAATATTTTGTAGATGTATGAAGCTGATTATAAAGGTTTTGAGCTTAATTTTTATTTAGATTTAACTTTCTAGGCTATTGTGACAGGATTTAGAGAGTTAGGCCTGACTTATTGGGATGATCATGGGAGTTTTGACATGGTAGGCTTGGAGTAGGGCTCCTTAAAATTGGCTTACCCAATTCCAACTTTTGTCAAATTGGCTCACATACATTACAAATGAAGGCCTCAATGGGCTTGGGTCTACAAGGGAGCCCACATCTACATCCATAATGAGAGGGACTCATCCTAGCCATTGGTCGTCTATCTCATCTAACGGATGACATCGTTAGTTTGATTCTTTATAAATATCCTTAGTCCTTACCTCATGTGGATAAGCGAAATCTTGGATAAACGCCGTTGTGTTGCCGGATTTCCATTTTTGTGAATAAATTATTTGACTCATTCAAGAACATACACGATTCCATAGCACTTAATGAGATTGATACTTTTTAACTCCCTCACTTGTCACGAGTGTGTTAGAGCCTTCAGAGATTGCTTACTTCTCCTCCCTATGCGATTCTCTCTTGATCATCCTTACACGTGTCATTTCTCTAGATCACACGTAGCGCGGTAGTTACGCGGTACGCATGTGATCGTTGCACTCAGATCTATATCCACACACATTTGTTATAACAATATCTAGTATATATAATGTGACCTCTAAGGAGAATAAGATACCCTTTGGCCATACTGGTCACTGAATTGACATCCCATCAAGCTATAAACTGTTCATTGGAAGAAACAAGAACCAAAATCCAAGTGTTTTATTAATATCAAACTGTTTTGTCTTCCTAATGCAGAAAACTTCATGACTGGTTATCGTGTGGTTTTTGATCGGGAGAAAATGACACTTGGATGGAAAGAATCTGACTGTGAGTTCACCAACTTCACGGCGATATCATCTGATTGTTTTTAAGTTTTTACTTGAATCTTCATCAACATCATGACCATAAATTAATGATTTTCATTTTGCTTCAGGTTATGATGTGAATGATTCTGAGACACTACCGATCAGCCCGACGAAATCAACAGCAGTTCCTCCTGCAGTGGCAGTGAACCCTCAGGCCACCTCCGGGAACAACAACTCTTCTACATCAGGAAACCCTCCACCTGCATCAAACATTTCCCCACAGCTGAAGTTTCTTCCTTACACAGTTTTGCTCATTCTTTTGCCTTTGTGGGCTATTGCATGATCATTCTTCTTTTTCTACATAGGACTTTCTGCTCCCATGTGCTATAATATAATTTATTGCGATATTAGTTTTAGGGATATTATACCAAATCTTGAGAGAACTACTTCCACCATTTTTATTTTTATTTTTTTATATTGAGTTTCACATAGAACCATCACAGCTCTGTATATATTTTTATTAGTTATATAGAAATATAAATCCTATAGCATTTAACAGCAGTAATATAGTTTTTCTTTCCTATAAGGTCTCTCTAGTAGCATTATCATGCAGCTGATTATTCAATGAAAAACTTTCAAGTCTAGACAATGCTTTACATTTTTTTTTTTTTAATTCTTTAAAGCAGAAACGTACAATCTTAATAGAAATTTAAAAAGAAATAAAAATATAGGTAAGGTCTTTTGGATCAGGTGGGTTTAATCTCAATTGTGAGCTCTTGTTTTGGAAATTTGAAAAATTGTTATTTGTCTAATTTAACATGGCTACAATTTATCTTCGCCATGAGTCGGGAAACATTTTGTCAAAATAAGCCCATTTAGGCTCTCCTTGCGGTTGGTTTTGCAAATCTAGAGCCTAACGTTTGAGCCAGGCAATAGGCATCTAGGATAACCCGAACTTATATGTACTTAAGTACGACTAAGGACTCAAGTTTGAGCCTAAGTTGTCCTGTCTCCTTACTTACCCTGGTTTAAAAGCACGCGAAGGGTTGTCCTTATTGCATGCTCGTCTCCTTTACCTTTGCTTCATCTTCTCACGATCGCCTTTCTCTTTCCTTCCCTTTTCACATGTTTTTTCACCAAGTAACTCTTAGTGCAAATAGTCATGCATTGAATCATGCAAATTGAGTAAGAATTAAGATTATCACTATCACCTTCTAAGCAAGAAACGGCCACCATTCCTACAAATGGGGGTGCCATTCAAGCTTTTAGTTGGGAGACATTACAAACAAGGTTTCATTTCCTTTAAGTTTCTCCAATTTGCAAGAGAATTTATTGCTTAATATCATTAGTCAACAATCATTCATATCCATTTAATTATCATAAACACACAAAATCTATAAAATCGCATTTTTCTATTATAAAGGAAATTGCACTTAAATGGATTAACCTTTGGAGATAAGTTCAAATAAAGAATTCAAATTTAACTACAATTCAATTAGTAACTTTTAGTGTGATCAGTTAGAAATTGAATTGTGCAAATTAAAAAAGAATTAAGATTACCACCAGCACCTTCTAAGCTTGAAATGGCCTCCATTCCTACAAATAAGAGTGCCATTCAAGCCTTTAGGGGGGAGACATTACGCACAAGGTTTCATTTCCTTTGAGTTTCTCTTATTTGCAAGTGAGTTTATTGATTAATATCATTAGTCAATAATTGTTCATATCCATTTAATTATCATAAACACCTAAAATCTGTAAAATTGTATTTTTCTATTAGAAGGAAAATTACACCGAAATGGATTAATGTTTGGAGGTAAGTTCAGATAAAGTATTCAAATAAAGATCAATGTTTTGAGTTATTAAAAAAATGAATCATATGGCAAAATGGATCAAGTAAAGAATTTTTAATGACTTTATCATGATGTCATTTAAAATTTGTTAATATGGATTATTAACTTACATGTTGGCACTGACATGATAACACGTAATAAAATTATTATTAAACTTGTTTGGTCTTGTTTATCAATATGTCTAGGCTTGAGTCTAGCATGTAAATCCATCTGTAAGCATGTTTAATAGGTAGGTCCCATACACATGTTTGGGTTTGACAAGAATACTTGTTTAAGATTAAGAAATCTAATATTTATAGTTTATTTTATTCTCCTTGTAGATATAGGATTTCAATTATAGTGGTTACGCATATGTTACGCAAATTTGACTTGGTACATGCGGCATCAAAACAGTGGTGAGTAAACGATGCTTGTTGAGATGACTTGAAAAAAATGATAGGGAGAAAGAGCATGCTATCTTTGTGTTTCAAATG
Source organism: Combretum micranthum (assembly GCA_024138025.1). NCBI lineage: Eukaryota > Viridiplantae > Streptophyta > Magnoliopsida > Myrtales > Combretaceae > Combretum > Combretum micranthum. The sequence continues at coordinate 262,394 of JAMXBD010001933.1, forward strand.
TACAAGTTATAGATAAACTAGCCAAAGAAACTTTATGTGTCGACTTTATAGTTCTCAAACAATGGAGTTTAATATTTGCCTAAATTACTTGTTTAATCCTTGAAAGCAGAGCTTGCAATGCAAAATATTGCATCTCTGATCTTTATAGTTATATTAAATGAGGACGAATAACTAAATATTAATAATCTCTTAGATTGGATGATAAGCATTAGATCCTAATAATTGACAAATGAGATAAGTAAGCTCATCTCATGGTTATCATCAATGGTATGCAAAGAGCTAAATTAGTAGTGCAAAGGCAACTTGAGATAGGTTAGAGGTAGATAGACTAGTATAACAATCCATATTTCGAACCCAAAAAATCAAATTTATTTGAGTTATCAAAGATTATATCAACCACACTTCCTTAATCCTGTCACCTAATGCCAGAATTTAAGCCTATGTAAATGGTGGGCTTAACACATTATGAAAATTTTATCCCTTTACACTCTTCCATCTTCTTACTTTGCCACTAGTCTCATTTGTTGCTGTCATTTTTAATCCACTTATTGTCTTCATCCACTTTAGTCTTTAGTTTTGTCAAAATAGTACTCTTATATCTTTATTTATCTTTTAAATTCTAATTTTGAAAACAAAACATAATATGAGACATTTCAAGTTTTATTTTCATATACACATCCATTTGGGTATAACTTATTATTGTACTCTAACTTTATTAGTGAAACTACTGGGTATTTTTCATAAGAAAATGAATGAAAGATATTAATAAGTTTTTATTTAAGTTAGTCACTCATGCAATCATTTTGTGTTTACTTAGGTAATCATCATGTGTTTAAATTAAGTTTTTAATTATTAAAAGATTGAACTAGGTCAAGAGGGATATTAGTCGAAATTGTTAGTTTTTTTTGTGGTGCCCAATTGTTGTTAATTCAAGAGTTGGTTAGCTTAAACAACTAAAGAATTTCTAGCCCTTAAACTCGATTTTTATCAGAACTCCATTTTATTGCAAGTTATCTCATTAATCTATAATTTGTCATATTAGTCTAAGCCTATGTTGAGAAAATCATCTTATCTTATAACAAGTCCGTAAGTAACATTCAAAATAATAAGGGTACTTCACTTCTTGTTATAGCTACATATTGCAATTATAGAAATTACCAATAACTGTATCTTATTCCACTCACAATAATAACATTAAATTAATATTATATCTAGTTTTATTTTAAAATTCCATTCTTTTATCCAATATAAAACATCTAAGGTGCATTTGATTCTAAGCACTTTGATTATCAAGTGACCTTTACGCCACATTTTAATAAATGTGAAGTTTCAATTGAACATATACTTCAAAAAGTTCATTTTAATGTAACTTTCAACTCACAAGAACATTGAATCCATTAGTTTGTAGTTATGTTAACATTCTAATTAACATTTTATTTAAAGGCTTTTAACGATATTATCCAAATTAATTATTTCCAACACATCTAATACTTATCCTTTATTTCTATCTCAACATGGCATATCATATAATCCATGATTCCATTTATTATATTTTATCTATTAGTTTGAACCAAAATCCAACTAAACTCCTTCATTTGATTCGCTTAGGGCCCTAATCATCACCAACTCAAAATTTATCACCATAAGCCATTTCAAATAGTCAATTAATACTATTTATTGACCCCAAGATAACATTTTATCCTTTTAGAACAATCCACAAAAGTTAAACCAATTCCTTACATTTTAATTTCTTTAAAACCCAACTAAACATGTTCTTAAACATCATTTCAAATCAGGCCCTATTGGTAACACATTAAATTTGATATCATAAAACCACCAATTCCACTAATTATTACATTAGAACATCTAATTTCGCTCCTAAGCATAAAATAGCTATTAGTGATTGTTCCCAAACACCAAGAATCTACTTATTCTTAAACAACAATGTATAAAATCATCAATTTAAATAAGTTCCCATTAAATCATCACAGTATGGCCACCCTAGGTACAAGTATTTTACCATTTCACAAGTTCAAGCATTTAACATGCATATAATTTAATTTTAATTACTTCTTATCTTCATCACTTTATAATTTCATCAAAATTCACATAAGTCATCATTCACTATCAGCTCTTCCTTTAAAAATATTAGAACTTCTCTTTAAGCAAGCTTAATCTAACTTTCAGTCCACTTAAAATAAGTATCAACAATCACTAACACTTATAATGCATTCAATTCATCAAATTACAATTATATTTCATCAATACATCTTCCAAACAACATCAAACTACCACAATGAACATCCCCTAACATCAAAACAGCAAAAAGCAAAAACCTACCACTATAGACATCAAAACAACAAAAAGAGAAACAACCTAACCAAACATTCATCTAACCGCCACCATTATACATCCACATACCACAACCCAACCTAAAGCTAAAACTCAACTTCGCTATCCTTCTATTAATCCACATGAAAGTTGAGATACTTTTGGCTTATCCTCAAGGTTGATTGCCATTTCCTATTACTTTCCCTAGATGTATTTCATTGTTTCCAGACTCATCAACCACTCAAAATTCAAAGTAAGTGATTACTACTAACTTACACTTCCATCAGAATGAAGACACTCACCTTAAACTTACGTAGAAGCTATGTTGAAACTTGAGAAGCTAATGGAAAAGCTTCCTTTATTTAAGATTACATAAGACAGAATTGTGATTAAAAGCTTAAATTATGCCAATACTAGCTTAGTCTCAACTTAATATACTTAAAATGCTAAGGTTTAGGATAATTAGCTTAAGATATTAAGGGAAGTTCTAAAGGATGAAGAAAAGGAAATGGGTATGTGTAGAGGGAGTGGTGAAGAGGTATAGGATAAGGAGTTTACAGTTTAATAACGTCGATCCTTCTTTTTAACTAGTTGAAAAGTTGATATTCTATTTGAATTTATCCTCAAATGTTAATTTCGTTTAGTGAATTTTTCCATTTTTAAAATATAACAATTACAACCCTTGGAAAATAATAATACCCATTTGTTTTCATATAATATAGTTCTTAGTTGGATCTTTCATGTTAGTATGCAATTGTATTAATTTTCTTAAGTTAATTTATTGTCTAATTTTACTGATATTAATTGATGAAATATTGATGATGCCAAGAAAACCTTCATATTAAGAAACCTTTGGTGTCATCTTAATTTACCAAAAGAAGGTTAGGACTACACTCCCTAGAGACTTGGTACAAAGCTTAGCATCATAACCTTTATTGGGGGATCTTTAACTAAGGTATTTATATGAAAGGCTTGGGATAAAGTTGGTCTCATGTAAGGTGGGTAATTTGGCTCTTGACCCGCCATTGCAAACATGATTTAATGTGATTATAAATAAACTTGTGTAAACAAAGCTTGACACAATTAGTAAATGACTTACACCTGGCCTCATTTGTAAACATGTCATAGTTTACTCTAACATGTAAACCCATTTATGAACTTTTTTTATAAGTAGGTCTTATCGAGCCTGGATTTTTTATTTCTGGTTTCATTTCTTTTAATTCGATCCGTATTAAACCCAAACCCATTTAATATAAACCCTCGACTAATAATTAAAAGAAATTTAATTTTTGAAAACATTTTTGGAGTCGCCACCTGATTAGAATCGGAAAAATTATAAGTTATGATCAATGGTTGGATGATCCTAACTTAATAACTAGTATGTGAAAAATTTGATTTAGAAACCAAACTTTATAAACAAAAAATTTTGGATTCGGAGGCTAACCTATTAAAACCATATGTTTACCACTTAAAATTCATAATTTAAAATTTATCCTTTTAATGCTCAAAGATCTACTAATGTAAAAAAATATTTACAAATTATAATACCCACAAATACTAAAAAAATTGATCATTATTCACATTAATAATTACAAATAAACAAAAATAACATTGATATTTACAATTTATTATGAAAGCTTACAATATTTATAATGAACAATGAGTTAATTCAAAATAGAAATGATAAACCAAAAAAGAGTTTTTTTTTTTTTTTTTTTGTCGCCCTAGAGGTGCCTACGTACCTGCTAATTGAGAGCAGACAACACATAGTTCTTTTTATAAAAATTTAATCTGTTATGATTTTTAGGATTTAGAACTCTTTTAGCTTTAAATTTATTAAAATTTAATTTTTTTTTCCTTAAAACA